>JBCAUA010550893.1:0-66375 GCA_038406235.1 Peronia verruculata | reverse complement strand
AACATTTTTGTGGCCCTCGGGATCCACTATTTATCATATTTTGGCCCCATTCTTGTCTTGAGTTTGAGACCCCTGATTTACATTCTCTTTTTAAATATCTAAGCCTAAACCCAGAGATGACTGGTTGTACTGCATGATATATAAGCAAAACAATTTTATGTCTTGTAGTATATTTATTTGCATGTGTGAAAGTCAGAGCATGAAGCCATATGCTGAAGAAAGAAATCAGAAGTGAGCAAAGTGTGCAAAACTTATTCATGTATTTATTTTGATAGCCTGACTTTTCACATAATGAAATTGTCTGTTTCATGTAATAACATAGAAAAGGGGTGTGGAGGTAAATGAATTTTTAGTTATTGTTTTTCATTTTTTTTGTTTTGATTTTTAACAGTTCTCCTCTGACCCCGATCATTCTCAGATACTCCTTCTTTAATAACATTCACAAAAATTATTTGATCTCTTTCTCCTATTTCTTCTCTAATGGCATCCTCTTTTTAATAGTCAACAAACTAAATTCATAGGATGGGTTGTTTTTGTGTGTGTGTGTGTGTGTGTCTGTGGCTAACAAAAGAAGGAGAGATGTCAAAACATTATGCATCACCAGGTATGGGTATATGTATACTATAAGTGCCTAAAAATGTTCTGAATAGTTGAACATGAAATTTTCCGACTTTTTTGTGAAAAACAGTTTGACATCCCTGTTTAAAATCATGGCTGGAGATGAGACATGGGTGCACTGTTACAATCCTGAAAGCAGGTGGCAAAGTATGCGTTGAGTGGGTGCTGAAGATTCTCCAGCTGTGTAACTTAAGTGATCTTCGAGCAACTGGTAAAATGCTAATGACTTTTTTTTTTTTTTAATGCAACCATATTATAACAGTTCATGTAGAAGGAAAAAGGACTGTTACTGCCTCAAGGTATATAAATGATAGTTTACCAAAGACCTGCCAAAAATGGGCACAAACGCACAGAGGACGGACTCTTGGGGGCTTAAGCTGCACCATGATAAATCAAGTGCTCACAAAGCATATGTGACTTTTCAAGTGTTTGGAAAGAGAAAACTAAAATGTTTCCCACACATGCCTTACTTTCCACACCTAGTTTCTTGTAACTTTTTCTTCCTCCCATCAGTGAGAGGGAAGTGATTCAGTGACAGGAAGCACTTTATACATTCAGTATAATAATTCAGAGGATTCCTGCTGAGGACTTGAGCTATTCCTTTGTCTCTTGGGTTAAAAGGATGCAGTTGTATATCAATGCTAATGAAGAGTACTTTTTATAAAAGTTTCAACTTTCTAAGACCAGTAGAACATGGTAAGTATGAGGATATTGAATGTATACCTTGTCACATCTTGCATCAATCTCTATGAATATTTGCCTAAAAACAAAGACTTTCCATGGAATGATGGGAAGAGGAAAACATAGTTATATACATTGTATGTACTAAGTACATCTCATTTATGATATTTTTCTCACCATGACTTTTTATCTGTCAGTCTTCATCGTGATCATAATTCCATCATTTTATTCGTCGCATGTTTTCTCAACCATTGTTTTCATCTTTCCTCTCCCCCACCCCCCTTAAGTTCTGTTTGACTAACACTTGCACTAGTATCCCCCGAGATAGGGTTTGGTTTGTCCATGAATTTGACATGAAGTAGCAATGTGAAGTAGTCATTGTGTTAGTTTTATTCACCGTGTTTGTATCAAATCTTTGGCAACACAGTAAATTTAACTGCAAATTCCAAACATCAGCAAAATCATCCATATGGTTTAGTATTGCAGTTTTATACAGACTCATCTGCATGAGAGATACTGACCATTTTGAGAAATAAATTTTAGTTTTTATTATTATTTTTTTTTATCAGTTGAGTGAAACCAGATATATTGCTTGGTATATATTTATGTGACTCTCAGGAAAGGAATTTTTTCCAGTAACTCATTTTTTTTTTTTTGGTATTTATATGGCACTTATAGTATATTCATATACAATGTACATACATCCATACATATGTTATATATTGATCATACATGTTTTGTCATGTTATGAAATGTGAAGACATCATATTTATTTTGCGCTCATCACACATATAGAAGGTCACATTATCTTTATTCTAATGGTAAAACAGTAGCTCTAAACAGGTATCAATTTTTTTTTAATCTGAATGAAGCAGAATTTTGTTTATAGTTTAGCTATTGAAATGATTGTCATCTGCATTCTTCTCCCCCCCCCCCCCCCTTTTTTTTTTTTTTTGGATCTGCTTTTATTTTTTATCCAACTGAAAATCAGTGAAAAGAAAATCATGTCACTTCAGCACTTCTTCCCCTATTGTATGGTCACTCTGTTAAGAAGTAATTTAGCACCAAGGTTGATTTGAAATTGCAGCAAGATGTGGACAGACTGATACATTGCAGAATGTGATCAAGGATGTATGGAACTATCGTTAAAGACCTTCCACTAACCATCGTTAAAGACCTTCCACAAACAGTAATTTACTCTCTAGTCCTGTGTCAAAACATGTTGTGGCACTAAAATTGTATTTGTTGGGTTGCATAGTATCAGTGCTGAGGTCAGTGCCAGGAACTCACTGCTTTTCTTACAGTTTAGATAAAGTTTATGTTTTGTCTTATTCAGGCTGTCAGTTGTCAACGAGCCCCTGGACCGCAACTCCTTGTGCAAGCCCAAGGTTCTGGATGATGGACGCTCAGTCTATAGCTGCGTCATCTGTCACAAAAACTTCCTGTCATTGTCTGATATCAATCGCCACATGGATTTCCATGAAGGTGAGAAATCTTGCCGCTTATCTTTATCCTTGTAGTAACTTGCATTGCAGTACAAAGTTAGTATAGGTCTGAAGTAATACTAATTTCTGGTGGAGGGAGATGTCATGTGGGATCATATTGTTACTCAACAGGAGATGGCTTCATCTGCCCTTCTGTTTTTGCTTAAGCAAATTAGAAAAAAATATAATGCTATTGATGTAGTATGATAAATGGACATCAGAATTGAAAAGTTTGATTTATATGAAAAAATATTTTTTAAAAAAATATTTAGTCGTTGAGTTTTTTAAGAACCATATCTGAAAAAAAAAAAAAGTAATAGCAAATGTTTTATGCTGCCATTCTGAATATAATGTGATGTCAGAGCATGTTCTTAGAAAAGATACTCAACAGACTGAAAATCATTGATTTGTCAGTCACATCTGACACAGATTAAGCAAGCTTTTATTGAATCTTCAACTCAGAGAAAGGTTACTAAGACATATTCCTTTGAGGCATCTATATTTTTTAGAGCTGAATAATAGCTAGGAACTAGAAAAATTATTACAAGAGGAATATTCATGGAACTTTTTTTTTTTTAAAGCATATGATAATGACCAAGATTTTAGCAGATCTATCATCAAAAGCTCTCTAATTACCAGATTTTTTTGTTTGTTTTGTTTTATTTCAAGATTCTTTCTATAAAAATTTCCTTACTTATATATCCCAGTCCATTAGTTTTTTAGTCTGCTATGTGCCGTTTTTTCAAGACATTATGTATATCCATATTTACATTTTGTTCACCGCTGCCTGTCCAGTTGGTATGTTACACATTTTGTATCATATTGTTTACTGGCAGTCCATTTCACTGTGTGTATCTTTAGCCTTGCTAAATGTCATTGTATTCTAACTTCTCCTCTGTACCTGTATCAGTAACTGGAACTTCATAGAACTCACCAGTAGATTCAAACCCATTTTATGTCAGATTAATTATACAAAGGATTCAGTAGCCTAGCAGACAGAACGGAGTTCCTGTTTTCTTCTGTTCAAAAGAATGATGTATGTATGTTGAAATGTCTAGGATTTAGGTTGGGAGAAGTCCTGTGATTTTAATGACTTTCAGTAGCCAGATGATCAGAATGTAAGTTGAAAATCAGCCTGAATGAAACCTTCACTCCAGCTGATTATAGAATATTTTTTTTTTGCTGGCAAGTTAGAACTAGAATTAGCCAGAAGCCTCATGACCTGCTATTCTTTATTTTTTGTCTCTATCCCTTTCTCTCTTTTGAAAAAAATATGCCCATAAAGTACTGATTTCATTTATCTATTGTTTTTGTTTGATGTCTGTCATTTTTGTTTTGTTTTCTTTTTTGTTGTTTTTTGTTCATAATTTTTAACATTGGTATTGGCCTTCAATTGAAAATAGTTTTTAAGATGTCATAAAGCTGCCATGATATCTAAAGTAGCTGCATCTAAGGATGGGCTGTCCATGAATTAGGAGCTATCAGGACAATAGCCTTATCGCTGATAACTACCATTTTCATTGTTCGGAAAGTTTGCACTTCACCCATAGGTGTCCTAAGTCATAGATTTCTTAGAAGCTTTTTGTAGCTTCACCACCATGTTTACCCACACAGTGAAGCAAATAAAAGCAAAAAGTGAAATGGGACTGAATTTTTTGGTAATGGACTTTTTCTGATGAGTTGTCAATGAGAGAGGTCTTGCACTCCTCGTTTATGTTTTGGAACTCACCACACTGGACAATTAGTACATTATTTTGCAACTAATAATTGTAGAAACAGTAATAAACGAGGCAAGAGTGCAAAGCAAATTCCTATGCAATTTGATAGAAAAGACTTGATTTTTTCAACATCTTTTATTGTCTAGTTTTAACCACCTTGAGCATTTGAGGATTCAGAAAGAGTCCATTGGACATTGAGCGTATAATGTACTTATCCACACTTCATTCAGTATCTCATTATCTGTCAAATTATGTATTACGGATTTGCTTTCAGTGTGACAATTTTGTTTTCTTTTATTTGTGTTTGCTAATTATATTGATAGTAGTGTAAAAGTGGAGCATGTGGTATGCATATTTGTCAGTAGGGATCAATATTATTACAATCTGGGATTTTTTGTCACTGTAAGATAATCAAGTCTGATCTGTCATCAGCACATTGTCTGCATGGCTATTGTTGTCATTGCTTGATGTCTTCCTTTACACTTTTATTTTTTTATCTGCTTTAACATGAATATCACATGTAATGTGCAAAAAAAAAAAAAAACCTCACAGGGAGCCCTCTCTCAAGATCATTCTTGGGGACATCAGACCTTCTATTTTAAATTTTTACTAGAGTCATAGATTTTAAACTTCTTTTTTTTTTTCATACCTAGTCAGTGGGAGATTATTGTGCCCAGCCCTATTATTTCCCTTTGCCAAACAAAAGCGATGTTGAACAAGCACAGTGAAGAAGTAAAATTGAAAGATAATCATTGAAAAATTCTAAAAAACTCATGGTATAAAGAGAGTGTTTCCTTCCTTTTGCCATGATTTTATCAATTTTTTGGTTGATTAATCTTTGAAACGGCATAGAGTAAATGGATCTTTTTGCGCTGCTTGCTCAAGACCTCTGTTGTCTGGAAGGGGAAGCAATAGGCATACATTTTTGAAACATTTTCCCAGAAGACTGGCATCAATGCATACAGTGGCTGTATTATATTGAGCTATGTGTACTATCTTTGTAAAGAGATTACCCACCACTTGCCTGTGAGGTATTAAAAAAGAAAAAAGAAATAATAACCAAACTCGATCCCCAGTGGTGTGGCTTGGTTCTCTTGTATATTTTGTCATGTGATACATCACATTTTATGGCAGTATTTCATCAGCAACTCAGCATTCTAAAAGATGCTGCCAAACTATTGAAAATAGTTTTGCCACATTTACACATATGCGCATGATGGCACAGTTTGTGATTTCTCCTTTCTTTGATATGTTTCTTTCCAAAGTTAAATTGTTGTTTGTTTGTTTTTTTTTTTAATTTTCATCTGGAGCCATCACAAAGGCATTCAGCTTAAGTAGACTGTGTTTGTATTCAGTGTTGTCTGTCTGTGGACATCCTTCTCCCTCCGTTGTGGCGGTTGTCAGTTATTTCAAGGCAGCATGCTTAACTCACACTCACAATATTCATCCTAGAGGTAGCAAAGTGCCCAGTGTGGTCAGAGATTTGCTTATCATACTTCCAGTGAATTCCTTTCCCAACAGCTTGGTGGTCTCATATTAAAAGTGCATGGTATTCATATCACCTTAAAACATACATTTACTGCTTTTAATTTTCCAGTGTTTTACATAATGGTTGTGATCACTTCTTTTACTATGTATTTTGAATTGCCACTTGGTGGAGGTATTCAGTTTCTTTGTTTTGCATTGTACAACATTGGAACACTCCATGTTGTGACATTGAAACAAATATGGATCATTATTGTGCAGCTTTTTTTGTAAAAAAACAATAACAATCTCAGCAAGATGAGAGATGAAGTAATCATTTTTACTCTCTACAGCCCTGTGTGACAGATTTGACACATAGCTAGGAATGACTTCAAAAGACTGAAATCTTAACCCTTTGAACCCTGAACCTCTGATCCTATCTTGACCCACCACCTGACCTCCTGGACACTTGGTCAAACAAGAGGGGGTGTGTCAGCCCGGTCTACCGGGCATACGGTGCATAGGCAAATTAGCATACGGGTTCAAAGGGTTAAAACATGTTGGATGTTGAATGTCAAATGATCTCATCTGGAGGTCTTGTCAAATCATCTCTCCTCGAAGTGTGCTCTGTCCTGTACAGAATTAAATGAATCACCCACTTTTGGGCACAAGTGTTTATAGTCAGATTTTAGTTGCCCAGCTTGACCAAGCCTATGGCCACAAGTAGATTCAGAACAAACCCATTGTCGTTTCTTTAATATGATTATAACGTGTCATCCTAGAAACCCTGACTGTCCAGTAAGTTTTGCAATGGTCATTTAAAGGTTAAGATTCCAAAGGGATCAAATTGTCTCACAGTTTTCACTGCAAAACATATTTCAGAGCACCCACCTCATCACTGATGAACATGATTTTTATTCTTCTATTGGGTTGTCTTATGAAAGGGGAGTCATTTGTGTCATTGTTGTAGTTATGTTTTTTTTATAGTAATTTTGGAAGGAAAGGAGAGTGGTTTGGACAACAACAGGCATATTAATGAGAAGAACAAACAACCTGAATCCTGTCTTGCTTTGGCATCCTGTTTTTTCGATTTTAGGATAGTAAAGTTTGTAAACAGAAATATTAGATGGTATTCTTCCCATGACAATGATCGTTGCAAATTATTTTTGGCATTTTCTTGTATTCCGTAAACCTCAGAAAGTATTGGTAGAAACATGAAACTTCCATGTGTGTAACTTAATGATAGCCGTATACAATAAAAATTTAGGAATTTATTTTTCCGCAAATTATATACTTTGTGTCTGGTAGGAATAGATGTTTCAATAAGTGAGACTGAAATTGCATATTTGCAAGTCAAATTAAAATTTCAAAACCTTAAGCATTAAATGGTCAACATTTTAGTAAAATATAAACATAACTGAACTAAACTGTTTGTGAATGAGATAGATTTCTCTGCAGAAGAAAGAAATCTAAAATACTTTGAGTAATTTATGAGATTTTAGAGAATTATAAAATTTTCAAATAAAAATCTAAGATGATGACTGCAGTCTGGCAATAGTGGATTCAGATTGTTCTCAAGCATATTTCTTACATTGTGATCTAAAACATTTGATGTATCAAAGCTCACTTTTGTATTCTTTCTGAAAATCCAGTCTTATGTTCCCTTAAATCAGTGTGAGATTTATCCAGTAAATTGATGGCTGTCAGATCAAACCACAAAATGCCAGAATTAGAATATTTGTTTGGGGGGGGGGGGGTGCATGTGCATTGTATGTGTAGTTACATTTTTTTCATTAGTATTATTTTATTTTCTTCTTTCTTTTTGGTTCAAATTTCAGGAACATGGTGAGATGTTGTGGTTTCCTGCTGAAGGGCAGAGAAAGTGTCTGACCCATTTCTTAACAACAGTCATTCACTATAATGCCTAGTTCTGATCTCAGGATCGTTTATTATTGTACTAGTCTGACCATTTATTGCTGCTAATCAGTAGTACCTTAATATTATGATAACTTGCATCATTTACTTTTGGCTGTTTTAGTCACTTTGTAAATCTTCGAGTGCTTGTTTTGTTGTTATCTGATCGTTGCCATTGTTATTCTAAGCACTGGGACTTGAATGCTGTTTAGGATTAGATTTTGCAAGGGAGAAATTTTCTGCATTATATATCAATAATTTTTATTCTTCCTCTACCAGATATACGCCCATACAAATGCAAGTATTGTGACTACTTTGCTCGTACTAACAGCCAGCTGAAAGTACATAAACTTCGCCACGAAGGTAAGATTTTTCACTGAACGTTTTTGCACAGCTAAAAATGGGTCCTTTTCTTTTTTTTTTTTTCTTTTTTTTTATTTATTCTACTTTTTGATAATGATTTGTTGATCGTCTTGACTCACTGACATCCAGAGAAGTGTACATCCTCTAGCAAGTTATGATGAGCTTAGATATTCCCGGGCATTTACAAATCTCTCCAAGAAAATCCATGAATTTGCTTATGGATTCACTTGTCAGATTCTTAGCAGCTATTTGAGCTGAACCAGGATACTACATAAACTAGGCATATGCAAATTTACCAAAGGAAATACAGCAGTAATGACATTAGTTTATGAGATTGTCAGATTAGTGTCTTTAGTTGACTGTCACTAGTCTTCATGTTCCTCAAGACAGATATGAATCCACCTCATAGAATCATTTGAGAACATATCCAAAAAATAACATTGGTATCATTATTTCTGATTGAAAACAGTGCATTTCCAAAATTACAACCCATGTAACGTGATATCTTTGGATTCACTATCAGATACTTTAAGGATGCCATTTTATATACCAGAGATACATCATAAAGGGTAGTTTCACTCTCAAATGTTAAAGAAGAGCTTATATCCATTTTTCTCCATAGGTGTACGTGAATTCTGCTGTCGAGTGTGTAACTACAAGGGTGTGACCCAATCGGATCTGAACCGTCACACCAAGTCTCAGGTTCACCTGCTGCGTTCCAAACATGTCTGCACTCAATGCGGAGAAGGATTTGTTACCCCTAAAACTTTACGAGACCATTCCTTATGTTGTACTGGCACCTCTGACAAGAGCTTTGATAATATAACAGCTAATGAGGATGAATTCAACGAGGAAGAGTCAGAAGAGGAGATGATGAATGTGGATGAAACCAGTCAAAGCAGTAACACAGGCACAGTGGCTGAAGTCCAGACTGCTACTGTTTGACAAGTTTTATTCTGAACGAGCATAACAACTTCTTTCATGAAGATGGGGCCCTCTTATTCAGGTTACCCTCTCCATCAAATCTCTGGAACTTTTGTAAACATTTTATTCATATTTGGTTTAAGGAGGATGCCTGTGAAAATGTGGCCCCATAATATTATTATTATTATTGTTGTTGTTGTTTGAATGAGGGGACAAAAGGGGGACTATCAAAGGGTTCTATAAAGGAAAAAAATAACTTCCGCTACAGGATTTGATTAACCTGGTAACTTTATAATTTGTAATACTAATTAAATGTTGCCCAGGTGAAGACTCCGCCAGTAAGAAGGGCAGTCCCATTTTCTCACGGTAATTAAAGATTTGGCTCAGACAGCGGAAACTCTCCATCTCATGTGAATCACTGGGGATGTTGGTGTTATTGATTGAATCATCTTAGTTTTGAATGGAGGAAATATGAACTGGTGGCTTTCACTTTGGCACTGTTGATCATTCCATAATGCTCAAATATTTCTGTATATATTTGTCACGGGGCAGTTTTTTTTTCAAACCAAAGGTCTTGCATTTCTTTCAGCGTAATGATCAGTTAGGTTATTTTGATTAGGGCACCAGATCTATATCAAGGCATGAAATATAAACCATAGTGAAATGGAGTTAAAAAAAAAAAAATATTAGTGAAGTAAATTAAACATAAAATTTGTTCCCAGGAAGAGCATTCCCAATGCCATCCATTTTTTCCAGCACAATTATTTATGTACTTTTACCAGCTTGTATTGTATGTATGACATTCCAATAACTTTTTTTAAATTGATATTGTTTGTTTGAACACAGTTCTGTACAATATTATATTTTCATTTATATTATTGGATTTGAAAATGTCAGCCACTTTGCTACATTGAGGAACACTGGCTAAAGGGACATGAGCTTTTCCAGTGGTTTTTGTTTTCACTTTTCAGCATCAAAAACTGTCAAATCAAAATTGAGAAAAATGGCATCTCATATTTTCAGAATCTTCAGCTTGTGTGTTTTAATTAATCTCATTTGCTCATTATTATGTCTTTGTGCTATGACTGTGATTGGCTTTTTTAGTTTGATAATTGGGCACATTGTATAACAATGCCAATCAAGCGTTGATTGTTCTGCCGAAAATCAGCCGCCGCCGGGGGTGTTTTGTGGGACGTGGGAAAAAGAGGGTTGCCCTCTTTGATATGCTCTCACGCCACTGTTTGTGAATGGATATGAATGAAAACTCGGGCGCCAGTCAGAAAAGAGATTACTCTAATGATATGCAAGTGTACAACTTTCTCTAACACATGGTTCATGAATAAATCGCCATGAGAAAATTCGATGTGGTGTATTTAAAAAACTTTGAGGAGCTGTGGATTGTACATAAGGCAGACAAGTGGTCACCCTTCCTTCTTTAATTCCCAGTATCTGTGTCAAGTACTTTTTGCGCAGTCTCTTCATTTGCAGCCCATACATTGTAATTCTTATTTGTGCCTCATTAAAACAGGGACTACCATGTTCCCCAGTACCAGGAGCTTACCTTAAAATTAAAGCTAATTGTTTACTTGGTGAAATTGAATCTCTCATTTTTGTTCCTGTCTTGAAAAGATTGGGACCTTTTCTATTTAGAAACTCATCAGAGCTGACACTCTGAAATAGTTGAGGGACTTTTTGTTGTCATGTTGGAGGGTTTCATTCGACTATTCATAATGATAGACTAAACCTAAATGATAGACTAAAGGCAAAAAACTAGCACTGTCCTTAAATAAGCTTGTCAAGGAAGGTACTGTGTCAATCGCGGCGTGTATGCATCCGGCGGACAGCGTTTGGGCGTTGTGTGTTAAAGAAGCCGAAGACTTACAATGTCAGAGTTTATAGATCACCTGATCTTTGCAACGACAACTTGTTTTCACGTAAAGTATAGTACAGTTTTTGATTATGAGATGGTGACTTGTTTTTTTACAGGGTCACATGACCCGGGATACAAACATTCGTGTCCACCAAATGTTGTGGAGTTAGCATTCCAGCATGGTTGTGAATCTATTTTTTATGTGTTCATAATTCAATTCATACCTCCATAGATTGAAAAACAAAATTAAAATGTGGAACTTTTTTGTACCATAATAATTATCTAGTGTATTTGTATATTTACATACATAATCATGTATACCATATAAACTTTCATTTCATCAGCATTGATTTCATTCACTTATTGTGTATTCAAACATTATCTGTGCTAAGGAGTAGTTTGTGAAACTTGGTATCATCAGTCAGAGAAAAAACTCTGAAAATGTGCATGAGTAGTGTGGTATGGTGGGAAAGAGAAGGAGCTATTGACCTGCAGTGGAATATATATATCTGTTCTGCTTCTAGTTGGTTAGAGACTGAGAAGTGGTTATGAAAAGCTTCAGTTCTTGAATGATGCTTGATCCAAGTTAAATATTTTCCATGAATGATTTTTTTTTTTTTTTTTCAGGAAATCATCTGTTTATTTGTGTTTGTCAGAGGATGTTTGATACAAATTCATTAGTTTCTATAAATGACCTTTTTCTTTAAAAAAAAAATGAAATAATTTTTTTTTTCATCTGAGATCTTTATGAAACTAACCAATTTGTACATTGATTATAGTTATATCACTGTACAGTTGGATCAGCTGTTGGGGTCAGGACACTGCCACTGTAGCATAGCATCTTAAAACTGGTTACCAAAATTGTGAAGGCATCAGTCGGTTCTCATTACATTTGAGATGATTTCTTTGAGATGTGATACTGTTTCTCAAGCATTCAGTAGTGACAGTGCCCTGATGATTCCATTATGAGTGCATTATGTAGCCTATAGTTTGCTAAATATTTTATACAAAGTGAAGATGTCGTACCACCAACCCAGATTCTTTTGCTCTGATCTAATGACAATAAAGTGCATTCAATATTATATTATCATGCATGAAATATAAATTTCCCCAGATCTGATCGTACACCAATGAATATTATGTACAGTTGTAGAGGAAAAGACCAATTTTGTACATGGGATCACACTGAAGTTTAATCAGGTGCCTTGAAATTACAATGTGTTGTATTTGAATGTCATATTACCAGGGGTGCAGTCAGATGAAAGAGTGCAACTCTGATGCAGACATATGAGCTTTCCACCCTAGTCTCTGAACGAGAATACAATACATTTACCTTTATTTTACATAAGATTCCTCCTCCCAAAGAACATAGCAAATATCTGGTTTCAAATGCTTGCAAATTCAAAACCACCAGTGCTCCTGCACTGGACAGTCTCTGATCTTCCTAAGAGCCAGAACAGAGAGCAAGGAGAGGGTTGTATCATTGTGTATCAGATATTTGTGGCGCAGGTCATCGAAATGAGTCAGAGGTCAAATTTTTTTTTTTTATGTATGGACTGATTGGTCTCCATAGAAAATGAAATAAAAGTGTTATACTTCAATGTGAAAATTATGTAATAGCCATGACTCTTCCATGTGAAGGTATTCATGTTAAAAGTTAACATTTATGATCAGTAACATTATATTTCTTAGCAATGTCCCCTTTGACATCTGATTCATTTTACCTGGTCACATGACATTTCAGAATGCAAATGGTATTAAATGTATACAAGGGGTTTGATAGATAAATTCATGTGTTGAGCAAGAAACTTCAGTGAGAAGTTGAGCTGTGTGATCCTTTAAAAAACTGAGATATCTATGATACAAGATTCTTTCAGATGAAATGCTATAAGGTTTTTTTTTTTTTTTTGACAAAGCAAATCTATGAAATGAAATTTTCACGAATATGTATTGTCAATATCTGTACATATATTATTTTACTTTTACAGTTTCAGTATTAAATGTCTGTTACTTTTTTTTCCTTTTCTCAGCTTTCCACAATAATCAGAAGCTTCGTAAATTTGCAAATTTAGTTTTTTATCTTTTTTGTGAATTCTCCATGCAAGAATGTAATGAAATATGCTTTTCTTTAAGATAATTATAATGGCCACTGAATATATGCTGAAAATAGCCCTACACAGATTAAATTTGCAGACCTATTAGAGGACAAGCACATATTTCTCAGAAGAGATCAGGTCAAAAATATAATCAAGAGGGGTTCTTCTTCAGACAAGAATTATTTTTGTGATCACAACTGTCATTTGACTTGAATTGCAAGATGAAACAGACTGAAAATGTGCTCTTGTAATCTTGGATCTGTCTTTGACATTTATAAGGACAAAAATCTTCAGCAACCCGACATGAGGCATGAGTAGATTTGGAGACATTCAGCATAAGCACAGCAAACCCAGAATCATTCTTTTTTTTTTTTTTTTTAATGGGTTCTGTATTCTGTAATCTTGTAGAATTTTAGCGGTTAAATCTAAAAAACCAGGTTGACAAAAAAACTGTGATTTTCTAGTTTGAGTGCCTTTACTTCAGTATATAAACACTATCGGTACTGATTTGACTTGCAGATTTTGAATGCATGGCCAGTGAGTTGGTAGACTGCAGAACGTAAACACTTTTGGGGAAAACAAAAATTGGATGTATCTCAGAAAGTGGGATGATATTGTGGGGGGTTTAAACTGGGAGAATTATGGTCATTATAAAGAATGGTGAGCTCTATTTCCAGTCTCACTTTTCTTGAAATAGTTCAGTTTTATCTTTTTAGTTTAATTATTTCCTGTATTGAACCATGATCATTCAGAGCCTGTAAGGCAAAGGGTAGTTGTGTATGAGCATGTCTGTGATCGTATTAACTGGCTGGGCTACTTAACAAATATAACAAGTAATTTTTTTCTTCAGATTTTTTTTATGCACATTCCAGTGACCTCAGTATACAAGTGCTGAGCTCTAACCTTGCTGACCTCAGCTTCCCCAACATACAAAGTCTTCATTTAGCAAGTGACTTGTGTATCACACAGAGCAATATGGCAAGATGGAGGTGCACTGTTGTGCTTTTCCTCATTCTGATATTGGATCTAAAGTGCTGAGATGGCAGGAAAGAAATATCTTGCATATTTTGTGAGTGTGGAAATCTCACTTGTGTGGTTTACCAATTGAAACAGTATTAATAGTTCTTTACTCCTCAAACTTCAGCCTCTAGGTCATCTAGTTTGGAACTGAATTTCCCTTTTATCTGTTACCCACTTAGAAATCTGTTTTGAAATTTAATTCAAACTGCACTGCTAAGGCTGAGAAACAAGAAAAAGAGTTTTCTTACATTCAGATTATCATTTTCCTGATTATAAATGGCAGTTAGCCAAGATTTGTTTTCTTACTGCTGAGCTTAAAATGTTATCTGTTGTGACTGCAGTAGCTGATGTCTGTGAGCAATGCATCATGTAGATCTTTGATTTGATCAATTTCAAAATATGCCTGAATACACAGTTTAAAAGAAGAAAGGTGATACATCACTGGACTGGGGCTGTGCTTTTATGGAGGGTCCTAGAAATAAGCCAAACCAGTGCCAAAAGAAACTCAAGCAGGCAAAGCAACAGTTTAGAATTAAATTCATTGGTTTTGTCATCCACACCACATTTCTGCCTTGTGGTTTACCATTTCAGATTCAGAGGAAGCAATATTATTTTAGGGGAAATGCGGGTCCTGACAATAAGGTTTTGGGACTTAAATATCAAAAATGGGGTTTTTGCTATTTTTCACATTTTGAACACTTCTCATAGAGGAAAAATAATGTGCCAAAAACATGCTTTATGCCCCAATATGAGATCAACACAGCACCACTAGATGTTGTATAGAGAGATTGTGAAAATTCAGTCGCGATTTTCTCGATGTGTATGATTTCTTCACTTTTTTCCATAAGGCATTTTTATTTCTCAACTAATTGCCTTCAAATTTGGAATTACATCCTCTATTGTGTTTTAATAAAATGCATCACTTTTTTAAAATTTCATTTCTGTTTGTAAAAGAAAATTGGACATTTGGTGGAAAATTGCAAAAAAGAAAGAAACATCCGTCAATATACATCAGTGGACCTGCGAAAAGTCAAACTTAAAGTGAACTCTCGGTTAAAGTCAGCCTGCTTCGGCGGTCCCATTGTTTTTCTTTTCATTTATATTTCATAAGTCTTGTCTCTGATAATGTCAACACCTCCTAAGTCCAAACTCGCTTAAAGTCAACTACAAATGGCCCACACTCTCCTACTGACAGCCATAAATTGTGTAGACAAAGAGAAAAAAAAGTCAGACAGAAAGACAGAGACATCTTTTTAATTTATGACACACTATAGCCCGTGGCCTGTCGCTGTATTGAGAAGATACTTGGCTTTCTTCACCTGTCTCGCGTTGGTGGGAATACACAAACATACACCCACACAGCTGTTTCGCACTTGTGCTCCTCACCTTTCTTGTGTTCATTTGCAAGGCCATGGATGATCAGTAGACTGTCCACCGACACACATTTCCATGATTGGCCCTCTTCGCTTGCCTTTAGTAGTGATTCACCAACACCTACTCCCACTCGGCTCTCTTCACCCTACTTGATGACACTCACACTTAAACTAGATAATGCAGGTAGGCGCTGCACCCAATTTAATTTGTCAGATCTTTAGATCACATAATAAAACCGAAATAACCACTCAAGAGAAGATTGAAAATGTGTTCGCCATGACTAGTCAACCTGTTAATATCAACTCCGTGATCAGCATGTCTATACAGGGCATAACCTAATAAATAACATATAATTATTCTGACCACCGGCGCCTACTTTTTCTTGGTCCCTAGAGGTATTTTAAAAAATCTGTAAACCCGTCAATATACATACAATTCAAAAATGAATGAAAAATATTTTATGGTATATAAAAAAAAAAACAAATGCATTGTCCTAAGGGTTTTTGAAAAAAGCTATTGTTCAAAATGCTAAATCCAGTATGGCAGTATTGTGTTGGCAACCGGATGCAAAACAATAATTTCTTTCACATTTTTCCTCTAATTTGGACCTGCTGAATCCAAATTTGAAGCTTAAAAATCACCAGTTCAAGCATTCAAAAAATCACTCTGGGGACCCACACCTGCCTTTAATAGCACTCTAAATGATCTGCATCCTTTACTGTTCTCTTCAAGGTTTTGATCTGGATAAAAATGAAATTGCATTGTAATGCACCGATGATTATGCCCATTTTATTACTTACGTCACTGGCAGCACGCTGTCTGGGAGGGCGGTAACACTCCGACCAAAAAATCAAGCCAGCTCAATATTTGTCAAATTAATTCCCTCAGTTTTTTACATCCACACATGGGTTTTGCTTTACGGATTACCTTTTCGAGTAATACCATCGCTCCCATATGTATGTGTGGAGGCCCTTTTAGCACAGTGGGAGGAAATATGCATAGCAGTGAAGGGGAATGAGAGAGTGAAGGGGACTGAGGGAGGGTTCTCACTGAGCTGAAACACAAAGGTAAAGCCGAGATTAACCAGGGTTCACTAAAATCACTTTGACCTTTCCTGTTTCATACATTTCCCTTTGTCAGACGCTATGGGATGGATGACTTCTACATTCTGCTTGAAACTTGAGTTTTATTATGAAAATGTTTTCTTCTTATTGTAGATATTTTTGTCGACATTTTTTTCCCATTTTGTTGTGATAAGCCTTTCCTTTCGAGTGAGAAGTAATACATTCTTTTTGTCAAAACATCTTCCACTTAAGTTCATTCATGTTTTGGAATCCGATGATTATTAAGATTCTGTCTATGGATTTTTTCATCTTTTGTGTGTCACTGAAATTTAGAAATGTTCTTTAATTGTTACGTGAACAAAAGATTTTTGTTTCTTCGAGTCCTGTGCTTTGTACATCTTTGTGTTAGTATTCTCTCACTCGTTTTATCTACTTTTCTTTGTTTTATCAAAGCTTGTTATTTTAAGAGATCTGCTGTTTGAAATTCTGTATATCAGTTATGTTCATTACAGTACATATAATGTGTACGTGTGTGTGTCACAGAGTTCCTGACAGCAGGCTGATTCGAGGTTGTTTTTTTTTTTTTGTTTTTTTTCTAAGTCTAGGACTTTCATTGAGCATTTAAGTGGTTTTCACTACCAGTGAATCAGTTTGTTCATTAACGATAGAGCACTTGAGAGATAATGTTTGGACTTTCATTTTCTTGATAACCCCAATGCCATGTGTGATTTTAGCTGTTGCATGATACATATTGGAGCACCTTTTCAGCTTTGGAGAGCTTAAGTTAATCTTCTTCATTTTTGTATTAGGTCACAATATGTCCAGTGGTTTAGGTATGGCCAGTATGGTTATTTCATCTGTCCATGTTGGGTGTGTTCATATAGTGTGGTGATATGATACTGGCGTAGTGCAATTCGGCAATATTTTAAATTTGGTTAGAATTTGAAGAGAATGTCTGAATCCAGAAGTTTCACCCTGAAGAGAAGTCGCCGAGTCCAGAAATTTCACTCTTTTGTTTTTTATTTTCCACCTTTCTGTGTTTCAGTTAGTTTTTTATATATTTTATGTAAAAGGTTTGTCTCATCAAAAAAAAAATATTTTTTTTTTTTTGTCTGCACTATAAGGGAGAAAGAGGGAAAGGCAAATATAAGATGCATCATTTTGTAGTTTAATACACTAACATTTTTTAGATTTCTTTAAAAATATATTAATGCTAGTTATATCTTGACAATGTTATGAAAAAACATACAAAGTTCTCATATGCACCACATTGTTCTCAAGATTCAATTTTATTCAAAACTTGTGTTCAATCATTCCATATATTCTGAGATACATTTTTGGGTCCCTTTGTTGTGATGTATGCCCATTCTATCATTCCATTTTTTTTTTGTCCAGTGTACACTTGTCTGTGTGTGTTAAAAATAATCATATTACCATAGAGTACTTATCAAGAAATGACAATATATCCAGTGTCTCAAAGAAAGATCTTGTGTTATGGGTTGTCGTTTGCTTTGTGGTTGGCTGGTTCGAATGGGATTTACAGGAATGTTTGCCTAGGGCAGTGCATGTCTCTACGAGAAAGTGAGGACAATATTGTTTTTTATGATTCTTGTGACTTGGCGTGTTTCCTGCCAAGTTGTTGACTGTAGGCCTATTATTTTGAGTGGCAAAATGTTTGTAATTGCCAATGAATGAGTTGCTGAATGTTTATAAATTAATGTATGCCTACTGAAGGCGCAATCCAAGTGCATGCGTGATTCGACAACTGTCAGTCCTACATGTTCACGGTAGAATTTATTAACAATATAACTCAGCTAGCTGAGTGCGTGAGATTCCTCATTCGACAAAACGCTCAGGTGGGAGAGTTTTTAACGACCAATTTTTTTCCAAATACAGATTTGATATCAGCGTGAAAAATGACATGAAATTTATACAACTGTACTTTTTAACAAGGGATACTTTTTTCCTTTAGTACTGGGGATTACTGATCACATGACATATGCCCCGGTGCCTAGCATACTAGAATAATATTATTGAAGGCGGGGAAGCCTGTTGCCCTGACACAATCCTTGCTTTCTATGAAATTTGTGGTGGTAAGGATTTTCTGAAGTTAGTCGTGTGGTGAGACTTTCTCTAGTAATCTGTTGAATATCGCAGGTTTCATGCAAATTTATTCCAAACATTTTGTTTCATCATTCCAAACTTCCTCCATTGAAATTCACCGTAAGTCTCGCGTCATTGATAAATATTATGTACCCAGTCTTCTCCTCATCCAATAAAGAAGCATAAAGCAAGGGTTTCAGACACTGTTTTAATCAACTAGAGCTAGAGCAAAGCTATATATGCGATGATTTAGAGCTAAAATCAAATCTCCTGCCAGGGCCCCTACCGGCAAAATACAGAACAGAAATGGAATCACTCAGCGTGTGACATCATTTTGACATTGGATCGTTAACAAATGTTTCACGTACGTTAGACGATCGAATGCACTGGGATTGAGCCCTGATAGAACAGTGGTAAAGTATGCACAGGTGTTAGTGGTGTGTAAGGTGTGAGTCAAGTTGGCCAAAAATACATTCATGACCAATCAAAGCATTCAGCATTCAAGTATAACAATCTTTGCAACTTCCTTTACACACCAAACAGACCAACTGAAGAAAAAGTGAGAGAAACACAAATATTAGCTATAGTACCTTTATTTTTCTTTTTTTTTTCTGTGCAAGTACGAGGCAATTTGTTGTAATAATAGGGACAAGAAATCGTGACAAACTGCTCACTCAACAGTTTTTTCTATAAACAATACAGAGAACCAAAAAAAAAAAAAAAAATACTTGTTTTATAAAATGTGAGGTTTTTTTTCTATAACCAATACATACAGCAAATAGAAAAAAAAACACTTGTGTATTAACTTTTCAGAAGTCTTGAAAAGAGCAGATGAAATGGCAATCTTGGCCTTGTACTGTAGATAAAGTCATCTCTCACAAATCTGAAAACTTGCAAGCCTGGCCAAATCAGTAGATGTGAATTTATCCAAAAAGAAATAGACTAGAGGTGTGTTGAAAATTGTGCTATTTACAGAATCTTTACTTTACAGATCAAGACATACAGTAGAGTCCTCTTAATATTTCGAAGTGGAAGGGAAAAAAGCTGACTTTGAATTGAGCAAGTTCGAATTACATTTTGGTCAAATTAAATAATTACAATTATTGCATAATTCTTCCTTTCAATGATTGCATAGTTACTTCCTTTGATGTTAAAACTACTAAACTTTAGGCTTGCTCTAAACTTTAGCTAGATCTAGATCTTTTAGTTTGTGTTTCTGGTTTTTCATCTCTACAAACTGAAATGTAGATCTAGCAATGGAACTATTTTCAGGCCTACACCTTGTTTGCTCATACTGTTCATTCATGGTTGTTTTGCAACCGATGGTCAGTGGTCAGTCTCCTGAGGTGGAGTTTGCTTTCGTGGGTCAGTCATATGTCACAAGTCCGTCTTTGTCCTTTGCATGTTCAACGTGGTGGGATGACGTCATGAATCAATAGCCCATCTCCTTTGTTGAAATTGTGGTAGATCCAGATGTCACCGTGTGCTTGGGGAACACTGGGGTGTGCAGAATGGGTGGGCGAAACAACACAAATCAACAAGTAAATTTCAGATTTTCACGTTAGTGCTGTGAAAACTTCAAATTCCTGAATTCGAATTATAAGGGGTGGGGCAGTTATTTCGAATTACGAAGCTTATTCTTACTAAGGGCAAAAAGGGGACAAAAAAACTAATTAATTAGAAATTTGATTGAGAAGAGTTTTTGAATTATTTGGACTCCACTGTATGAATAATTTTCAGCCTGAGGATGAGAGGACCAGCTACTTGAGTCAGATGAGGGGCTAGATCTGTATCCATAACTTGTTGCACAGCACAATTTATAGACTTGTGTCACTGACAATTGTGCTAATTATGAAAAGTTACAAACCAAAAGAATGATATGAATAATTTTCAGCTTGAGGAGGATGAGAGGATCATCTGCTTAAGGTAGATGAGGAGGTAGATCTGTATACATAACTTGTTGCATAATACAATTTATAGACTTATATCACATTAAGCAACTGGCAAAACCACATGTTACCTTGTGCAATTTATTTGGTATAAAAATCTGAGTCAGATGAAGGGCTAGATCTACTCATAAAACAGTACAATTTAGACGCATCTGTATTACATTATGCAACTGGGTGTCCATTAGTAGCTGTAAGTTACCTTGTGCAGTTTTATTTGGTATAGATATCCGAGTTGGATTTCTCATTAATGAAAAAAGTATTCAAACTTAGAGGCACTAAGTGGCAAACAGAATGATGCTGATCCCCAATAATCTATCCTTACTCTTTTAGCTCAATTGAGCATCAACAGTATGCTGGCTTTTAGACATGATTGAGACTTGTCATTATATACCATTACCTGTCTGACTAAAAACTTACCTGTGTGACTACAAACTTACATATGTGAACTACAAACTTACCTGTGTGACTACCGCAACCTTTTCTATGTTGCTTGGAGATCTATCAATACACCTGCTCCCACAATTGAGGCAATAAGTTTTCCCTCCCATTTTTTCACGGGCTTGGGACCGTCCTTGGCATGGTTAAAAATTTATTGCCTCATTGATAATCAGATATTTAGCAAAGTGATGCTTTAAAGAAGTTTTAATTTCCTCTATTGAGGCATTTTTTTGGGGGGGAAGGGGGCTCGAGTTTTGATTCTTAAACAAATAAAAAAAAAAAAAAAAAGAGTCTTCCTTCCAGATTCTAATTTTTCCAGTGAATCTGGAAAGGTGTTTTTTTTTTTGTTTTTTTAAAGCCCTGAGCACAGTCAAATTTTAGAATGATTTTTCCTAAGAATCAGGCCAAACTTTTGACTGACCTTCAATTTTACTTTTCACACTTAACATATGTGCTCTCCACCACCCCCAGGATGCACCCATGTGGTCAACCAGGTTGGCAGGCAAAGAGACAGCCCAGATATGCTGGAGGACCAGATGGGGTCATCCTGGTCTCTTCAAGAGCAAACATCAACAGGAATACTTCAGTGAGATTTTTCAACTCCATGCCAGTCATGAAATTGTGTTGATCAGAACAAACACAAACAGACACAAAAAAGGCAGTAACAGTAGTGCTATCAGGCACAAAGTGGATTTCCTCACAAAGATCGCACAATAAACCATATCATTCTGCAATTGGCCAAGAGTGGAGTAATCAGAGCAAAAACATTCATGTTGAACATCAAGAATCGACCACGATGGTATAGTGTTATGATGCGTGAATGTATTCCACCTGGATCATTTTAACATTCTTTTAAATGATTCTGCTAGTCTATTAAAACCAGTCTCATACATGGACATTTTGCAATACGGATAATCGAGAGTAAAGACACGAATAATCCACTGAACAACAGGCCAAGGACAAACCACAACAGTTTGCAATGTCTTCGATTGGTTTCTGAAAACAACATTTCCATTTCCAAGAACATTTCAATATACACCGAACACCAACAAGTCAGATCTCACTGAAGTATTCCTGCACGGTCACTCTTGGTAAGGGGCAGATGGCCGATCACTGATCCAAAACTGTCGGCATATATCTGCTCCTTGTGTGCTCTTGTTTAGAAAAGGGACAGTCTAAGGGAAAGCACAAGAGGTCTCACACAATACAATCAGGCTTCCTGGCTTTCACACTCTATGGTGCAGATTGACAAAAACATCTTCACTTCACAGGACAAAAAAAAAAAAAAGAAAGAAGGGAAACAATCAGATACATTTGTAGTAGACTGTTCAGATGCAAGGAAAACAACATACAAATCCACTAGGACGACAACCACAACGTGAAAAGCACAGCACAGGAGATAGGAAAGTTGTGAGCCCTCGACTGGGCCTGGACAAATTTGCATTCAAAAGTAGCATTCTTCTACGCAGAAATACGATACTGCAAGTTCCAAACGACAGTGAATATAGATGTGGCCAGTGGTAGCATGTCAAGAATAAGACTGAAAAGAGGAGAAAAATGCAAAGTTACCTAATTGTCAGTGAGTGGGTGTACAGGGTTATCAAGAACTTGTCTCAGATAAAAATACAATACACATAAGACAGGGAGATAGACCTGTGTACAGGAAATAAGATATTCATTTCTCCCCTCGTCAAGTGTAAATAAAATCGCAAAGCTTCAAACTAGAGGAAGGACTAGAGAAAATGTGGCATGGGGAACGCAACACTCATCAGCTTCTAATGTGCACCGATCATTGTAAGTGAGTTAAGAATGAGGAGAATTCATTTTTTTCCCCCATGGAAGAACCCAACATTCTATAGAAAAACATTCTCTACATTCAAAAGAACTTTGAAATTTAAAAAAAAAAAAAATCTAATTGATCTAACTACAAAACAGTTTCTAAAACATCATTTTAATCCTTTTTGTTGTCCACTACACATTGGTTAGAATAGTGAATACAAATAAAAAAATACACCCATAATAGAGCATAAAAAGAAACACTACAGATTTCAAGTTTTTTTTTTCTTTAAACCCAAACAAAAATAATTGTTAAAGTAACTCCTTGATATCATGCACACGCTTAGTACTTAGATTTGGCATATATGTCTAACACTGTTACTCTGTGCCCAATCCACACAAATTAAAACTACATGTACTAATATTGTTTTGTATTTTCATGTTCCTTATGCCCATGATAAAGTGCAAGAACAATGTTCATTCAGGGAAGGAAAACGTACATGTATACACAATGCACAAAACTAAGCATGATGACGTTGTCCTCCTCTCATTCACTTGCATGTATCACAACACATCACAAACACATTGAAGCTACTGTATGTATGGTTACAGAACATGTTTTGCTTATCAACTCCAGCTGGAAGTTACCTCAGACAGAAAAATACAACACATGAAATAGGGAGATAAATATGTGCATTAGAAATAAAGATATTCGTTTCTCTACTTTCAATGTAAGAAATATCGCAAAGCTTCAAACTAGAGGAAGGACTAGATAGAGAATATACAGCATGGGGAACGCAACACTCATCAGCTACTAATACGCACTGATTATTCCTTGGTTTATGCAAAGTAAGAAGATCTTGCTTTTCAAAAGATGAGATAATCAACAGAGCCAAACAGATATTAGAACAGAAGAATGCAAAGTGGTTTCTGTGACATGATACAAGTTGCTGGTTAAGAAAAAGGCAAACATTGCAGGTACAAAACAATGGACGGTTGCCAGTACAAAAACATACAAAACATCCTCAAGACATGATACAAGTTGCAGGTTAAGAAATAGGCAAATGGTACCAATTATTGCAGGTCCAAAACAATGGATACTAGCTAGTACAGAAACATACAAAATGCCCTCAAAATAACTGAGGAATGACGCACAGCATGTCTGATGAAATTATTGCAACTAACTGTCAATAAAAATCTACATATTCCGACGGCTTTGTTCAATAGGTTAATACATTATTCTTTGAGAGGGTGAAAATAATCCACAAATGTAAGAAAAGAAAATTATGATTGCAGATTAATTATGCAAACACTCAATTCTGAAATACTGTCACTTCAAAGTAAAATAAAGTTGTTATCTAACTGACAATCATAATTATTAAAGATTACGACTAAATGGTAAAAATATCTCAACACTACTGTTATGGTGTTATGGAAGAATAAGGTTTCAGGTCATGACTAATACAAGTTTGACTATTTAAGGTACGATATCATTGAACAGAAGTAATTCTAACTTTCCTGTGTTGTTTTCATCATTACAAACAATTCAACCATGTTTATCACAATCTTTTCTCTGCTTTTCTATATTTTTTGTTACATACCAGTTCATCTTTAAGGTTTTATCACTGATTCATTATTTCAGCATTTAAATCATTTTTTTTTTCACAGACTCTTCTTTATTTTGTACATTTGAAATAGACATACTGCAAATTCTTCTGCAAGGCTTATATTTTCAAAACCCACATCATTAATGTCAACAACCTTTTTTTTTCGTTGCATGTATAAATAACAGCCATACAATTCTATATCGTATACAAGAATATACATGTATAACCTTTACAAGAAATTTCTTATTTACCATCAATACTATTTCATGAGCCAATTATTCTCCTGAGGTCTTTATATTTACAACCAAACTTTATCTACCTTTTTGTATGCAACTTTTATTGCTTGGTTTTTAGACAGTAGCAAAATTACACCTGTAATTGTGTTACTAAGTCAGCTCATCTAATGTTAACAAGTCAGCTTATCCTTAACTTGGCACAAAAACTTTTTGAAGTTTAAAATCTTCATTAAGTATTATGTTCATATGGCATAGCTGTGAATTCATCAATATGGTTAGTTCACATTATAAAACATCATAATTCATAATATAATTGGAATGATAACTTATTTCATTACAAATTGATCTTTCTAGCTTTATTTGAGTAAGTGCTAATTCAAAATGTATTTCATTATAAATTGATACTTCTATCTCCATTTGAATACGTGCTAAGTCAAGCCCTACCAGAAATCTGCTTGGTAAACAGGTGAAAGAGCTAGTCAGAGCAAGACAGCACATGTGAGACAAGCAAGCTGTGATACTGGGAGGAGTAAAATCTCTCATATATATACTCACTCACATCTAAGCATACCTATGGGTTGCAACGTTGCTGAAACTTAATGTGATCCCAAATGTATTCTGTTCCTCAGTTTGCCAGTTACATAGTAAACAGGCTATTAAAATGAAGGGTTAAAGCTGTGGATAAGGGATGGGTCAGTACTAAGCTAGCTGTGTGGAAAATATAATCCTGTTACACTATTGTTATTACTAACCTGCATTCAAAATTTCATCTCAACGATATATCTCTATATATGTACTAGGCATGAGGGAATAACACTAGTTTGTATGCTTGTTTCTTTTAGAACATTTAAATCATGCAATAGCCTAATAGGCAGTAGGAAAAACGTAAGGGAGTTAAGGGCACAGAGGCAAAGAAAAAAAAATGATCTTTATATACCTTGTGGAACTGACCCATAATAATCAAAATTTGAGGTTATCTTATCCTTGGAACACTGCATCAACTTGCAACTATATATTACTTTTTTTTAATAAGAGAACATGGAATAGAGTTGAATGATGCACATTAACAATTTTAAAATTTATCATCAGTATGGACAGATTAAGGACTGAAAGCAAATAAATTCAAGAAATCACAAGGCTTTCATATACAGCAAAAAAAATCGGGAAAAGCAATGTGCGGTTCCAAAAATCTACTTCAGCCTATAAGAATTTTGATAATTTCACCTGACTGAAAATGAAACAGCAACTTTCCTAAAGCTTGCAGATCAGTACCAGCACTGACACATACAGTGCCCTGCATACAAAAAAAAAGAAGGCTAGTTGCAACCATTGTCCGTGTAGTAGCAAAACAATTTACAGTAGCCTGAATCCTTTACACAGAATAAGCATACTAAACCAAGCCGGTTTATAAAATATTCTTCACAAGAGTCTTCACAAGAACGGGCCGCATTAAATGATTCTGCAGCTTACACATGTCGACAGAATAAGAGCTACCACCAGCTGTGTATTTAACCATTGATGAAACTGAACCACCTCCAAATGATTTAGTTTTCAGCATCCAGCTTATTATCACCATACAAGAATTGCATAAGTGCATGAATAAAAAAAATGAATGCAAAATTAATGTCGACTTTGAATTTTAAAATGCAACAACAAAACAGAATTTAAATATTATCAAAGGAAATATAAACTTAAGTTAGGCAAAAACAATAAAATTATTCATGAATTTTGTAAAGCAAAAATAAAATTATTCATAAATTTTGTAAAAAAAAAAAAAAATAAAAAAAAAACTGAAACACTAATTTCGCCTGCCTATTTCATCTCTTGTTCATCTTGCATCCACCCGTATCCATGCTTCCTCTTGACTGTCCACACTGACACCTTCCATCCACTCCCCACTAGCGGTTCCCACCATGTGAATCCACTATGATCCCTGTATCTGCCATTCTACTCACGGCTGTGCTGCAATGGTATCTTTAACTTCTGCTGTTGATTCTCCGGCATCACAGAAACTTCAACTCTGCCTGCATAAAAATCTGATGTAAAAGCAACGGCTTCTCTGTCTTTTTTCCTCAATCTATTTTTTTTTTTTTGTCTTCACTTAATATTTTTTTTTTTATTGTTCTTGTTGTGCCTTTTTTTCCCCATTTTTTTTTTTTCCTTTGTATTTTTTTTTTTTTTTTTGGAAAGGCTTTCAGTTTTGTCTTGTTTTTTTTTTTGTTTAAATTTTTTTTCCAATTTACTTTTTTTTTTTTTCTTCCATTTTTGTTTTCACTCTCAGTTTCAGTACCTTTCCTGGCCCTTCTCTCTTTTTTTTTTTTTTTCTCCGAGTCTTTTTCTTCGCACCATAAAATAGTAACATAAAAGACTGCGAATGAATACACCATTAGACCCACCTGCCCAGGAATAAGTTGGAAAAAAGAATTAGTGAAAGAGAAACAGAAAAAAATCAAAAGAAGAAAACATTTCACACTACTAACATTCACAAGTGCATAATGCTAAAAGCATTTCCTAACCCTCAGATTACATTGTTCAGAGTGCCTTCAACACCTTTAATCTTTTCAACAGCTGGCATGCTGTTTTCTGGTATGATATGATCACTGACTTTAGGAACCAAACATCTTGAATACTACTTCATTGAAAAACTAGGCGTTTCATGTGCTGTAAATGTGCCAGATGAGCAATCATTAGCAAACTGATATTTCAGCTACACTCACAAAGACTATACACACAACTACTGACAGAACAAAAGAAACGATCTGAGACTGAAAGTCAACGTCAACAACATCAGACAATTTTTGGTTTCAGAGGGATAACAAATAACAATAGTGGTTTAATGGTAGAAAACATTATACAATGTCAACCGTCACATACAATTAACAATTACAATAGTTGCAACAGGACTTAACAATTACAATAGTTGCAACAGGACTTAACAGTAACAATTATGATGGTTTTAACAACCCACAATGAATAACTGATAGTAGCAACTTAGCAACTGCTTTAGAAAAAAACAAACAAATGTGACAAGACAGAATGCTCAACAACAACAAATTTGAAAACACTGAGAAAAAAAAACAGATTGCTAGAGATATTTGGAGGGACTGGCCAACATTAGCAGAAATTTAGACAGACTGGCCAACATTTGTAAACATAGAGAAGGTTTTGATTGATACAAATTTATGTGCTATAGAAACAGAAAAAAAAATCAAAGAAAACAAGAAGAACTAGTGACAGGGTAGAATTTATAGGTAATATCTGTTCTCAGGATTCACAAAGTAGGTCAACAAACTTCTGATACTTATGTATGCAAATAAAATTGGACAATACCATGTTTTGAAGACTTATGATGGATACTGACCCCCGTCAATAGAGCACCAGCAAGGTATAAACACCAGCAAGGTATTTTTCAAGTCCCTTTGATGCCGAACCGAGATACACACATACTTCCGCTCTGGACTAGGAGATTACATAGACAGATCTATCCATATTTTGATATTAACATCAACACTTTTAACACTGCACAATTCTGAGAGCAATATGTTATAATTAGAATACTGGCCCAATACAAATATTTATAACTATAGCTTAAAACAAACACTTTATTACCATTAAGAGAAAGAAAAAATGTAAATATTTGATAAAAATAATCTGAACTCTAATTCCCACAGTTCACAACTGAGAGGACTATGACAATTCAATATAATCAACTGGCCTACTTATAGAATATATATTTTACATCAATAAGTTTCTAAGTAACGGTGAATGAGGAACAACCACAACTCTGTTATATGCTGTGTTTAGGTAGACCCAGGTCAGAGCTGAAGAGCTTAGAGTGAGTGATGTGGCACCTGAAAGCTATATGTTGCAACATTACACTATTGGCAAGATACAACAACAAACCAAGTAAACCAGAAAATCAGATTGTAGACAGTCCTAACTCGTCATATAATACATGTTATAATAACTGAAGCCAATTAATCAAAATGAAACAAGGGAGATAAACTAAACCATATCAGTTTTAGATCTCCAGCATAAGTCTACATAATGTACTGGGACATTTGAAGATTTCTGGAAAACTAAATAAGAAAAAAAAATTACCTTATGGCTGTCTCACAAACACTATGGAAAAAGGGTAAAATCCTGTTCCTTCTGGTATATAATATTTCATGGATATGCTCACGCTCACCGACATTCACTTTTTGTGAAATCAAAACACATCATAATCCGCTTTGGACCATTTTACTTTCTTTTAAAAATTTCTTTTTGGGCACAAAGTGTGTGTGTATGTTAAACAACACAGTGGGTATGTTCAAATGTGGATCACAGCAGATCTATATATTGATCAAATGCAAAGCTGTGTTTATGAGTTATATGCTGTGAAGGATATCAAAATGTGTTGTATTGTGATAAGGAGTGTTACAGAAAAAATATTGAGGGTGAGGACTAATATCTTGTGTCTTAATGTAGATAGGACAATGAAAACAATTATATCTCCACAGGTCTGGCACAACACAAAGTAAATTTAGTCATAATTTACTAAATCTGGAAATGGGCTGTGCATTATCAATGAGTTCCACATATTCTCTCCGTGGACTTGTTGTGGATAAAATTCATTATTTACGAACTCTGCAGATGGACTAACCATCATTAGTGGGTTCTACATATTCTCTCTGGGGCTTATTATAGATATTAAGGTGTATTTAACTACATTACTTCCACCCACCAACAATAGCCATATTAATAGAAAACATGAAATCAAGAGAAGAATTTGGGTCAATGATAACTGTTTAAGGGGTCCTTAACATTTCATTGTGTCATTCCTAAGTCACCGTTTTCACCAGAGGGAAAAAACATTTAATTCAGCATATACAACCATAACTGACAATGAACTATCAAAAATAGAAGGGCATAACGACAAACATTGCTTCCAAAGAGCAAATTCAAGATTTAACAATTAATATTTTATAAAGCACTACATGGTACAAACATTCTTATCACTATAAACTAAAAGAGAAAAACTGAATGAACCAAGATTGCACTACCAGTAGATCCCAACGACCAAAAATGCTTATTAGAAGTACATAAACACTTTGTTCACAAGCCAAGAAAACAGTGAGAACACAAGCGAGCAATTGGCAGGGTAAAGATAGATAAAATGTTACCTGACACCAGTCAGTGTGGAGATCACAGGATTGATAAAGATAAGTAAGCAATAGATTTTGTTTGTGACAAAACAGGGTGTTTATGGTGAAAGAGCTAAACACAATAAGTAAAGAGTGGCTTAGCAGAGTCAATGAACTATTTGTCTTGCTGCAAATCCAAAATAATGCTATGGTAAACACTGAAGGAGCAGAGGACAGGAAGAAGGAGGAAATATAGACCTATATACAATGATGACAACGCAAAAAGTAGAAAATAAAAAGATCTGAGGATTCTTCGCAAGTTCAGCAAAGATTTGCATTTCACGCAAACTATGTCACAGGCTATAGGCCAAACACTGTGTCTTATCAAAACGAGAAATGAGCTGACTAGATATGGGCTGAAAATCAGTTATTGAAAAATGTGATGTACACTTGTGTCATTAACGGAATGGAATGTCAAATGCAAAAGCAGACCAAGCATTCATACTATGAAAAAGCTTCAAATAGAATACAAGCTGGAGAAGTCTTATGGAATTGTGTTTTTTTACATCAGGAAAAACGCAATAATAAGCCAAACAGGATTGTAATGAGAGTTAAAGGGCAAAGTCTGTGCTATTCATACACACACATAAATACAAACAAATACAGGACACATGTTCTAGGGTCAACAACCATTTAAAATAATATTGGTCAACAATGACAAACAACTGCTTCAAAATTTTGGATAAATGATACATAACCAGGCAAAAAAAAAAAAAAATAAATAAATAAGAAATATAATTGGCATAAAACAATAAATATATGTAGTTAATAATTAAGACAGATAAAATACGAGAGATTGTTAATAATAATAATTATAATTAATAAATAAAAGTATATAATTTTTAAAAATATGAAATTCGATATCATACTTTAAAAAAAAAACAGTGTTAACTTATGTTGGAAATTTCTACCACAAAATAATCTCAAAACAACAAAGATTTTGGGAACCAGAACCATGACAAGAGAACTACTGACACTGAAGTATTTCTGATAATGCAAAATAAAAAATCACGATGCACATAAAATAAATAGATCAAAACAACTGAATTAAAACTACAACAGTGAAAACATTTGACCAAGCTGCATCAATTCTCATACCGAAAAAAAACAATATTAAACGCATCAAAATTCATGACGGACCACAACAGATAGATAAAAAAACTCTTACCAAAAACAAGCTTGCAAGATTTTGAAAACTGATCACGGTGAGCATTTCTAGTTTTGTATCTCATAAAAACAATACACTGTGTACCAGGGGCATACGGCTACATTGATGTATGAAGCAAAATAATAATGGATACTCAGAATCAATATTCTTATGCAATACCCTTCCAGTGTTTTCAGCACATATGAAATAAACTGCTAAATGCCTCCTTGGCAATTACCAGTAAAAAGAAAAGCAGATACAAATAGGTGGTAAAATCACTTTTTTTTTTTTAACATACTAAAGGAACCTGCTGAAAATAGATCTTCTAATATAAGTTAACGGCAATCCGGTGTTCTCAACATGATATCCCAGCCCATATTCTCAACATGATGTGAAACGCAGAAGCAATAGATGATTAAACTATCTTTTTTTTTCTTTGTACTATAAAGTTTTGACAAGAAAAAAACTGGCACATAATGAGCCACTGCAACATGTATGTACTTGCCAAAAGTGGTGCATGAAGTGAAAAATAAGGAAGTACAAATAATCTATGACTTTGTGTTTTTTGTCAAATATCCTAAATAACGTGATATATTTTCATTTCCTTGTGATGCACTTTTCGAAAAAAAATGATAAAACAGTATGACTACTACCAAGATAAGAAAAAAAACATACAGCAATTCATCTATTTCTTTTGATACTGCAGACTTGCATAACATAGGTCTGCATTCTTGCAGCCACTTTACACAGGCTTTCATTCCTACAGCCATTGTGTATTGGTTTTCATTCTTACAACCATAATATGCAGGTTAACATCCTTGCAACCATTGTATGAAGGCGCTTACATTCTTACACCATTATAGGCAGGTTTTCATCCTGGCAGCCATTGTATGCTGGTTTACATCTTTATAGCCATGGTACGTAGGACAATATATTCTGGTAGCCATTGTATGCAGGTTTTCATTCCTACAGCTATTGTATGCACATTTTCAGTCTTCAGGATGTATCCTATTGTTATTGCTGTTTTTATTCATCCTTATGGGTATCAGACCTACTATGTTGTTTTTCCCATCGGCAAAGACATACAAAGTGGACATATAGTTTTTCATCTGATGGCCATGAATATCTAAATGTGTTTGGACCCTATGCTGACCTCTTTGGGCCATGAAATTCCAACTTTTTGATCCTATTCATAATCTGCCAGAATACAAATTTCAAACAGGCTAATTTCCAGTAGACCACAGATATTTTCTATGACAAGTGTGTCATTCTTCTCACTCATTCCTGCTGATCTAGCACGTTCTATGCCATTGTAATTTTTTTTCTTTCTTCTAAGAGCATCATAGTGATGAACCTCACTTCGAGCATCAGGTATTTTATTTCCTTTCATCACTCAAGAGCCATACATTATTCTGCTTGATCAAGTACGAAATACCATAAGCACGTTTTGGTAAGTTTTTGGCTTCTATACCACTGACTAGAGTTACCTAATATTGGTAGGTTAATTACAAAGATCAGTTTTGAAACCTTCGATTTTGTACCAGCAACATATACACTCATAGATATAATATCGACCAAACTTGCACTATTTTCACGTTCAATGCCACAAGTATTTCTGAATGCTGATTTCAAGTATACCCACAAGCTCTCAGATGGAGTGACTGATATAGACAAATTGCACACTCTCTCTCTCTCTCAGATTAAAATGAGATAGCCAGCTGAAAGGGCTGGATTCCGCATCTGGATAAGATGAATATTAATCTTGGGTACAGCAGACGCTTCAAACACAGCTTCAAACACATGCTTCCCGTATCAAATCTTGTCATAGTGATACTACACTATAAGGATGGTGTATGGCCAGTAAGAGATGGCCAGGGATCAAGAAAAGCTGCATTGTTGACAGAGTACCTCTAATACACTGCTGAATGAAGGATATACCAATGTGTGCCAATGCCATTAAGGATGTATGAGATCATTTCTCTAGAGAATGTGTACTTACAGATGTTATTAGGGCTGTACTTGCAGTGTAGAGTCTTTGGGCAGTAGTGTTCATGATGGAATCAAGAGTTGTTTGCTCAAGATGTGCTAGCTGAAGTGGGCCTTTGTGCTATGACGATGACATCTCTTGAGAAGGTTCATAGAGAATGTACGTCCAAGCATCACATTGAACCAGGAGTACTCTTCCGAGGGGTCTATACTGTTAGAGGGGTGAACCATTTGGAAGGGACCACACAGATGAAAGAAGTACAACCCGAAGAGTCTGTGCTGCTAAATGGAAAAACCCGTTTGGACAGAACTACATACCTTTCTGAAAATGACATGTAAGCACCGGGGCTCAATGGATAGAACTCGCTGACAAGGCCTGGGCTTGTATAAGGCGTATCTCCTTGTGAGTCTAAGCTGCAAGAGCATCTCTTGAGGGACTGCACTCTAAGGGGTAGTTTATCCAAAGAACGTATCGTTACAGTAAACGGGGGCATTGTGCATATCTGCAAGGATTGTATTGTAGTAGTACGAGATAAAGGAGTGTACTCACATTCTTAAACGGAGTTGCGCATACTGAGGAATCGGTGTCCATCAATGATTACATCCTTAGAACATGAAGGATTAATTTTTCTGAACACAGAACAGTACGTTTTTGATGGGTGGGTCTTTCTAAAACGGGCATGTTGCAAGGTCTATCTTCATGAACACTCAAGTTGCTGGGGCCTATTGAGAGACCATTTACTGGGGGTGTCTCTTTTCAAACGAGCAGAACTATGTTAGGTTGTACTCAGGAGCAGCTGCAATGTAATAAAGAGATGTACTTACGTTTACGTTTACGTTCAGCTCATACAAAAAGTAAACTTCCCATCATAGCCTGGGTCCTGGCTGGAAGAGGGTCCTACTGCTCTAGACACTGCATTTGAAAGACAACTACGCTGTATGGGTGCTCTTCAGTGAAGATGCTACATTGCTAAGGGAGTTTTCCTTTCCAAAAGACTTGCACTGTAGCTCTTTATGTGACTGCACTTGGGAAGCATAATTCGGTAATACAATAATGATGTCTTTAACTGTTGATCCTGCAGAAAGAGTCTACTTACTCTGAAAAAAAAGGACTGCACTTTTCTAAAGAGGCTTTACCGTACTTCATCGTTTCGGAGGGGGTGAATCTCTCTGAAAGGATCGCAGTGTCGGAGAAGCTCTGAATTCTGAGGGAACTATTCTGCCAACATGGCAAGCTTTTCATTGTGTTATATCCTTTCACACCATACCCCACTGTATGACAATGATGGCTCTGCAGAGATACCTCAAGATTTTACAACAGTCTCATTACAGAGAGATATCATAGTACCACAGATCCCACAGAGCCTAGAGAGGCACACGATATGGCCATGCTGAGGCTGTGCTGTCACAAGAATATTACTCTGTCACAGTGGGGCAGGATCTACTAGGAATGTGCTCTCACTGATGGGGCCATGTTGCTACAGACTTTTCTCTAGGAGGGTGTAGTGGTGTGTACCATTGATGTACCCTTGAAGTGGTCGTACTGTTATACAATAGTATCTGTAATGATGTGGCCATGGATGTGGTCACTCTGAAGAGGTCGCGCTGTTACACAAATATATATCTACCTCCTGTGACGTGACAGGGCATGCCATGAATATTCTGTGATGGATTGCACTGCTATATACATGTATTTCTAAGATATGAGGAAGTGCAGCCTAGATGAGTTCTCTGCTGAAGATATCAGTGTTACTCAAGCAAATTTCTACAAGGTGTGGTAGAGTATACCATGGATGTGCTCTGACCGACTGAATCACACGCTGACTTGGGTGTACTGTACCTCTAAGTGTGAGCATGTTGGATGGAGTCATAAGATGTAGCCTAATGACTAATGTGGATGGACTCTCTATCAAGGGATTGCATCGTGAAAAAGGCATGGGATGGCTATAGATGCATAGCCTAATGACTAATGTGGATGGACTCTCTATCAAGGGGTTGCGTCCTGATAGCATCTCTGGAAACCTGTGATAGGATGTAAAATAAAGTGCTCACTTGTAATTGGTTGCACTGAAGAGTGATCTCCAAGAAGGTGTGAATAGGAGATACAAAAGATATGCTCCCTCTGAAGGGTTCACACTGTTACAAAGATGTGCCTCTCTGCTCTAAAATGTAATACAGATGTGTTCTATCTGAACAGATCACACCAATATACCTGCGGATGGAGATGTGAAGGAATCTAACCGATATGTGCTTTTTTATTTTAATCGAGGTTGTGCTGTTATACGGATGTGAAAAGATTAAGCATACATGTTCTCATTGAGGGAGTTGTGCTGTTATCCAGATGTATCTCTCTGAGGGTATGATAGGATGTCCCATGGAATACTGTCGCTGAAGGAATAGCGCTGTTAATGTGATGAGGTGTCCACTGGATGTGATCTCTGAACAGCCCATGTTGTTATGCCAAATAAGGTCTAAAGAGGAGTGGCACGGTGTACCACAAACTCGATCCTGAACTTGAGAGGGCCTGGAAGCTGGTCAGATTGCAGTATGAACCCTAAAATATCAGATGGGTGAAAGTCGGACAACATGACCTCATAGTCAAATAAATACTCCGAAACAGGTTATATGTATTATGAGGCTTCAAAATCATAAGTACAATGGAAACTAGGATTTCTGGCACCCAGATTAACGACCTTGGGATATTATGAGGCTTCAAAATCATAAGTACAATGGAAACTAGGATTTCTGGCACCCAGATTAATGACCTTGGGATAGTATAATAGCCCTTTGTGATACCACGATGTGGCTGGTATTCGATGTGGTTGGTATTCGGCTCCCAGACAAATAGGGCAGGAGAGGAGGAAAAATATGTCTTGGATTCTGATTGTTCTGGCGGGATGAATGATGAAATTGAAGGTACATGTTCAGCATTTGTGCTTGCTTGCTATGAAATTTATCATCGACTGGCTGGGCTGATGCAAAATGATGAGAATGTAGCCTTGGATCTCAGCTTGGAGATAAGTTATGATGGTGGCAGAGATGAGAACAGGCGGATGTGTAGGTAATGTTACCTAGTGGTGCTAAGGTACATGTTCAGCATTTGTGCCTGCTTGCTTGCTATGAAATTTATCATTGCGCTGGCTGGGCTGACGCAAAATGATGAGAATGTAGCCTTGGATCTCAGCTTGGAGATAAGTTATGATGATGGCAGAGATGAGAACAGGCAGATGTGTAGGTAGTGTTGCCTAGTGGTGCTAACGCAAGGTAGCTGTGACTGGCTAGCAGACAACTAAATACACGCTGGACAAATGCCAAGAGGAACAGGATGAGACATAATGCATCACGATGATACAAGGAATAAAAAGTAGTATGTTTGAGATGACCCGTCATGGCATAACAAATGCTAGAGATTGCTGTCATAATAAAGCTGGAGCAGAAACAAATGGCTTATAAAGTATTGAGTGTTGTTAGTTTCAGCATGCCAGATACAAAGATGTGATTCGATGGTGTTGAAGTAAATGCGTTGTAGAGAAACACAGGCGGTAGGGAAGGTAGCGTAAAACTGAAAACAATTCCTCGAGTGAAAGTTTGTACAATGGACGTTGGAATTGCAAGTGAACGCTGGTGATCATTGTCATGTAAAATCTGAGAATCTCTTAACATTCCACTGGGTAGAATTTTAAGCTCATAACTAAGACCACTGAGGGAAGCTCAAAACTGACCAAAGAAATAATTAAAATAATACCTAGATTTCCAATTGCTGAAAACATGGTTCCATGTGATGGGAAAACTGTTGGAACTGTAATCTTTTTTTTTTTCTCTCTAAAGATGTGTTTACATATTCCTGAGGTATTAGTCCTACATATTTGTAGAACAAAATGCCATGGAACTTTTCTGTTGGACAGTGGTTGGATGTAATTAGGACGATAATGTCAGGTAGGTTATTCTAAGATTCGTGCTACGGTGTAGCAGTTTTGACAAAGCCATGGAGAACAAGTGAACACTAAATATGAAATATCCAGATGTGGTTGCAGTCCGACAGAAACCAACTCCAGAGATCAACTTCAATTTTTCAGATGCAGAAACAGATAATAAACTACAGCAAAAACATGGTGTTGCAAGATAGATATTGGTGTCTTTGAACATTTGTGGTTATGAATAACTGTCACAAGATACCAGTAGGTTGAGAATTCTGACCAGATAATAATAATATAGCACAGATGCTGTGTATTGTTTACTAACTGGATGTCATGCTCATAATGTGTCCAAAACAGCAAAGATTCCTCATGGTGATAGGACTATTCAGCTGTACTCAAATGGTGAAGAAAATTTCTATGTGTATGAGTAATACAGAGGGAACCTGAACTACTGTTTATCCTGGCCATTTAGGTGCATGTTCTGGTCTCAACTACTCTACCAGTTGCCTGCATATGGTGCATAGTAGTGAAGCATTCACGATGCAAGATCGCAGATCAAACATATAGGGGCCTATCTGACTTGATGCTTTGAAATGTGACAACAATATGTTAAGTCCTGTCATTTCTTCAACATTGAAGTCTTACTGGATCTGAAATTCCTTGACCTTGTAATGTAGATAGGTATCTCGTTTCATCACCTTATCTATGAAATGAGATGCATGTTTGAAGAATCGTAGAGTATTGGCATGTTTGAAGAATCGTGGAGTATTGATTAAGGAATATCTTGAGCGTTCATTAAAAAAACCCCATCACTCTCTTTGCGGCATTGCAATTCAATCTCACTCTCCTTGAATGTTGAATATTGTAAAAATACTGATCTGGGGATATATGAGCTCTGATAAGGGATGTTCCGGGAATGTCGAAGTTAAGACTGGTGTGGTTTGATGCAGACGAAGAGAGGGCAAGGACATCACAAAAGTTGGCAGTGACCTTTAAAAAGTGACTGAACAATATCCTGAACATCGATCACATCACAACAGACGAGTCAACGTAGACGAGTCAAGGTAGACGAGTCAAGATAGGTGTAACGTAAACGAGTCAAGGTAGACGAGTCAAGATAGATGTGATGGAATAGAGATGGGAATCCAAAACCTTAATGTAGTTAAGGTAAGATGACATTCAGTATAATTAGGAGTTCCAAAAGCTCAATTCACCAGGGATATAGGAAAGAGCTGAGATGAGACATTTCAGTATAAAAGTTCAGAAGACAAAGAAGGTTAACTTCAAGAGTGTGATCTCAATATAATCTATAACTGGAGTACATATACTTTTCAATGCCTCAGTATAATCTGGAGTACATATACTTTCCAATGCCTCAGTATAATCTGGAGTACATATACTTTCCAATGCCTCCTTTACCATCAGAGGGTAAGTTACAAGCTGGATTGTGATGCATTCATCTTTCCTTCCCTTATACATTTCTGAGAATTTGGGTGATCAATGGGAGTGCTGGTGGTGTCATCTACTGTTAGAGTTGATAGTGTCAGTAGATGACACCACCAGAGCCCACCCTCCCTTCCACTCCCTCTCTTCTACTTCCAGTGAGGCTCTCAAATTGATAATCTTGAAAATTTTGCAAAATGGTGAATGGCCAGATTTGATTTCTTGTATGAAGTCCATTCTCAGAAATGAAGTGGCATAACTGACAGATATCTGCAAGCTTAAATGTTCCTTTTTAAAATTTTGTTTTGACAGATTGTAACTCTCCTCCATTTGCTAGTCTGCAACCTCATCCCTTTCTAAAATTGTTCTACAGATTGCTTGACTCTCCTCTAATGTTTGTTCATCTTCTCCTCAGCTAGCTGTCCATATTGATAACTATAATCTCCTGTAGCATTTTCTTCTTCAGCTTCCTAAACAACTTTTCCTGTTATTTGAAATCTAGCTTGTAGTTCCAATATGGCTCCCTAATGTACATTTCCTCAGTATGTTGTTTCCTTGTTCAAGAAAGCTGCATCCAACAAACAATCAATTTTATACTGTCTCATGGCTGGCGCTATATTCAATGTTGTCTTTAAGGATAAAATTCTCTCCAAAGCAGCTGTTTACAATCCTAAAATTTCCTACACCATTTCAAACCATATTCTGTACTGTTTGCTGCCCGAGTTTTTCACGTTTTCAAATTTGGATATCCATAATAAGCTTTTCTCCGGGTCAAATATTATCTTCTATTTTTTTCCAGCCAGAATCATTATTCTTTGTGTATTCTGTAGGCTACCTGATTCTCCAGTGCTTTTCGTCACCACTCTTCTTTTTCCAAAGCTTTAACTTTCCAACTGTTAGAATCATTTCTCAAATTCACTTCCATTCTGCAGCATGTTCTTCATAATGGCTTTATCAACATTACTGCTCCAACAACATCTTTTCATTCCTTTATTTCTGCTCAAATTCCGTGATACTCCACCCTCATGATCTTGTCTTTCTTACCATTTTAACCAGCACTATCAACCATCGCACTATTGGGAAATAATTCTTCTCTTCCATTGTCCTCCTTGTCTCCACAAAAACCTTAACTGCCTTCTTTCTTCTCCTTGTTTTCAGCACAAGACATTAACTTTCTCTTCACTTTCCAATCAATTTTGTGGTCACAACCCAATGTCACATTATTCACAATCAAACTACTGAGAAAAGTTTGAGGGACACACTTGAAGAAGTATTGGTGCAAAATATGTCCAGTAAACAGAGAGGAAAACACACATCAAATGACATCAGATCTGTAACCTTGCAAAATAATGCCCTAACAATGAAATAAATATGCGATGATATTGGTAATGTTTCTTACAGAATAGTCCCGATGGAAGATTTGGGTACTGCTCCTTATGCACATCATAAATATAACACACCTGCTCATAATTCAATGAGGGTTTTTCATCCTGGATTTTTCATCCTGTGTTTTGTTACCTTGTTAACTATAGCTGTTTCTAAACACATTGCTGACAGCATTTTCTTTACTTTGCCAAGTTCTTTTTCTCATTACTGAACCATAGCTACTCCACCAATCATTACCTCATCTCAGTATTTCAGAAACAATCTTTCTCTCCTGTCAATTTTCTCCACCGTCATGCTTAACCATAACCAAGTTGTACACCATTGCTGCGGTTGATGGTCATTATTTTACATTATTCACATTAAAAATGATAATAAACAAACAAAAAAAAACGCTGAAGCACTATAGTCATGTAATACCAACATAAAATATCCCAAAGGGAATCAGTGAAAAGATTTAAAAAGACCATAGATCCATAAACTTCTAAACAATGAACAGTTCAGGAAAATCTCAAAACCGAAATAAAAGTCTCCTCTAGAACAGTTTCAACAAAAATGTAGGTGCAATCTTTCAAAACACAAATAGTACACGTGCCCATATTAAAACGGTTCATACTGGACTAAGCACAGGCTTGGCGGAATGTTTGTACCTCCTATAGAGCACTCAGCTGTGTGTATTATGCTTTAACATGAAATCCCTCAAACAATTGTAAAACACAAAATTTCAGGAAAGATCCGACGACGGCGGAAGTATGCCATTAAATCATAAACACAAGTCGTATGTCATTAAATCATAAACACTACTAGGCTATCATTTTGGAGGGCATATAGGTTCAACAGACTCACAGCACTAGTGGAAAGTTTCAATCATTCATTTCTTACCTGCTATAACAGAGACAAAACCAAAAAGTGTGGCAATTTTGTGAGTAGTTTGTAGTGTTTGAACCTCCTTTTAAAACAGATGTGGGTATTTCCAGCCTTTCAGCGAGTCAGAACAAATCTAAATCTGTTAGCTGGTCCACCACAGCTCTATTGCAACACATTGCTAACAACACTTCTTTTCCTTTGTCAGTTTCTTCATTTTCTCTATACAGATTTTATAAATCTATCAAATCATCCAAGTCTTCCTCTCTCCCTTGTCAACTTTCTCTTCTTCCATATGTGACCAAACAATCTTGCCAGCCATCTTTCTGGTACAAGTCTTGTTTGTTTGTGTTGAGATTTAATCACGCATCAGCACGATGATGGCTTTACTGTGCCTAGCATGGAGAGTACGTTTACAGGTGACAAAAAAACATGATCAATGTGGATACATATAAAACATAATGCTATATGAACGCCGTGTTACAAAAGGCGCATCAAAATGGGTATATAAATCTGGCAGCTGGATAATCAAAGATTGTACAGCGAAAGTAAAAAAGACGGATGCAAGTAAATATGCAGCCTCTTCGGTGGATCACCGCAAGCCTACCAAGATATGTACAGCGAAAGTAAAAAAAGACGGATGCAAGTAAATATGCAGCCTCTTCGGTGGATCACCGCAAGCCTACCAAGATATGTGTAATGATGTTACCATCACATAATCCACGTTCAAATGATAACAAAACAATAAACTCTGGTGGGAGAAAATTTCTCTTACACATCGACAGGAAAAAATATACGCAGGTCAAATTGCAATGGCCTTGTTCACCAAACAATGCAGGCAGAAAACAAAAAGTCTCACAGTTTAACTTGATATATTCACACCTTTGACTATGACCATTTTGTCAAAGATCTTTTCTTTGTGGTACCAACAACAATCGCATAATTCACAATGAAAATAACAGAAAAAAAATTGGGGCATATTCTTAAAATACAATGTATTTAATAGCTGGACCGGAAAAAAAGTTCAAAAGCAACTGATCACAAAACATAGCAAAACAATGCAAAAAAAGAAACCAACAAAAATCTTGAAGCTTTGCCAAATATGTTATTGAGCAATAAGAGTAGAGAGATTGAATGAGTAGCCTCTAGGATAGTTCGGACAGAAAAACTGGGCACTGTTGATATCTTGACGAACATAAATAATGATACAAATGCACACGATTCAACAACAATCACTTTTATCCCAAGAAAGTACCGACTGACATGCCAAATCATTAACCACGAACCAGGACCATTCTAATGAGAGGAAGAATAGCGGAAAACATGTCCCCAGCCCAAGTCTATGTGTAACAAAATATGCAAGAAAAGCAAAAGGGAAGGAAAGAATGAGGCAGGATGACCTTGCTGTTTACATAACATGCTGCGGTTACTTACTGATAAGACAGAAGATTGTTTCGCTACAAGTATTTGTTGTGAATAAAAAAAAAAAAAAGCGCACAACATACACTTATATATGCACAGCACACAGCCAGGGAGGTGGGTCTGGGAGATGGTGGAAGTGGAGAGAATTTTGCATTGAACTTACAAATTAATAGCTTATGAAATCAGATAACAAATCTACTTAAAGAGAAATATAACAGACAGCACCCATGATACAAACCTATATCAATACTTACAAGTGAAGAAAATCAGTCAGGAAGAGATCAGAATAGGAGCACAGGAAAAAAGTTCACATTAATTGACACTGAATGAGAAGAAAATATTGAAGGTTAAGGGCCAAACCAAAATCCGTGAAAAAACGCTATCAGATTTGTCCACGGCAAAACATCAATTTCCGGGAAACAGAAAATCGTTCATACTGTTACGGCCTATATTGTCGATCAAAATTTTTCTGACCCGGACAAGACTGATTACATAAAGACAAACAAGCAGGGCTGAGTTAAGACAAAACTAACCCTCGTTCAGAAAGAAAAAAACAAAGAAAATGGTGTAGAAAATGCATACCTACAAACATAATTTGAAAAAATATGTGAATGATTGTGTTTCTTGAGGGTTTCCAGCAAGTGGCGAAAAAAAAATTACCTAACTTGAATCTGTCACGACTGACAACAGGTTGTAGGCTAGGCCAAAAGGGCAAAGAATGCTGCTGCTCTGAAAAGACATGTTTTAAAGAGAAACAAAGGAATGGGAGCATGAGAGAGAAGGAAGGCAGAAATATGAAAGCACCAATAGATAGGGAAGAGAAGACATGAATAGGAAAATGCTGTGTTTTGAAAAAAGAGGGGCTGGGGAGGGAGGGGGAAAACGACATACCTATACAAATCCATACTGATATCCAATAGCTAGGAAAATAAGTCTATGCCTTTCATAACACTTAGTTTTTATATGATAAGACAACAAAAACTCAGTATGAAAAAAAAAACAGAAACGGCCAAGTAGCAGGGCCATCTGTACAAAGAAAATATCATATGGACACAAGCACAAGCATAAACAATTTAAACCATATTATTCAATAGATGCAAAAGCAGAAATTAAGAATGAACCGCAATGCTATTTTGGAAAAAGAAAGAAATTGGGCTGGAGGAGACTTATGAATGGACAACTACTGTTAGTTATTCATATTTTAGTACCTTGTAAATAACACAGTGATGGAAATTATACATGTATTATTAGATGTGCACATAAATAATAGAGTGGTGCAAGTTTTGTCTGGTGTGATGGAATGCAGATGACTATGCAGAGGAGAATGAAAACATCCGAACCTAGGTAGTCAGATTTGAAAAGAAAGGAAGCATGGAAAAAAATGTATGTTTATTAGAAGAATATGTAAATGATTACATTTCTTGGCAATTTCTGAGGGGGGTTGGGGGGGGGGGGGGTGTTTAGTCTTCCCTGAACTTGAAACTGGCTTGACCGACACCAGGCTGTAGGCCAACCCCTTGCAAGTAATGAAAGAATGAGACTTCTCTGAAAAGACGTTTTCATGGAAAAAAGACATGGGAGAGAAAGAACGGGGTGGGAGGTGAACAAAGACAACAGGTTAGGACATGAAGGCAGAGAAGAAAAGTGCCGTGAAGGCAACAATCTACCATAGCTACAATATATAATATATGGATACTTAACAGAAGAGAAAATCGGTTTGTGCGTTTCAAAAAGAGGCACACTAAACCATTAGAAGTAGCAAGAGGAAGCTCATGTATTAGGGTGTAAAAAAAAAAACAAAAACAAGTATGACCATAGGCCCCAAATGAAATCGACTGAAAACCTGTGTGAGTAAATGGATGGGAAAACAAAAACTCAAGAATAGACCAAACAAACAAACAAAAAAATGAGTAGATCTACTACTTTTATTTCTACTTACAAGTATTGCAAAGCTGAAGATTGTATATTTCACATATATTGTCAGAAGTTATTGTCAGAAAGAAAGAGTACATTGTCTATTGAAATTTGTCTGGCTAAGTAAAAAATGAGGAGGTATAGACAAAAAGGCTGAGCTGGCTGAGTAATATGCAACTGATTCTCATAACTGAAAATTTATACCTATACCTACACAATCCAAATCACAATTGCAAATAAGTGAACTATGTCTCATGGTGGTTTCTCGAGGTAATTATGTAGACAGTTACCTGAACTTGAATCTGTCTCCACTGACAACAAGTAGAAGGTCAAAGGAAAAGAAGATTTTGATAGCTCTGAAAAGATATGTTTCATTAAGGGAATAAAGGGGATGGGGAGAGAGAGAGAGAAGGGGCCCAAGCATGTGAACTCAAGGTCATTATCTAAGTTGAGTTACCTGGACTTGAATCTGTCTCAAACCACAAGAAGGTTGCAGGCCAAAGGAAAAGAAGAGTGAGGTTGCTCTGAAAAGACATGTTTTAAGAGAACAAAGGGGATTGGGGGAGAGAGAAGTAGACCAGCTGTGAACAAAGACAATACGTTAGGGCAGAGATGGAAGAAGATAAGACTGTTGAAAAAAAGAAAAGAAAGAAAGAAAGAAATGAAAAGAAAATACATAGATTACATATCCAGAATAATATCTAACAGTGAAGGAAATCAGTCTATTACGGAGCTCAAAATGGGTATCAGAAGTATGAAAATAAAAATGTTGATATAAAAGAACCATGGGTATAAAGAGAAAACAAGATGAGAAAATAGACCATGGAGATTGGTAAAAACGTGTTTGATAAGGAAAAAAAGGGGAAGTGGGCAGAGACAACAAAGGGGTGGCTAAGGGAGAGAAGGAGGCCACAGATATGAATAAAAACAATCGATCAAGGATAGAAATAAGGAGAGAACATGGGTGGACATGGGTGAGAGAATCAATCAAGAATAGAAATAAAGAAAGAATGGGAATAAAAGTTGCAACAGGAGAGAGAATTGATAGAAGTTCGCAACATTAGAAAGAAAGAATCAATCAAGAATAGAAATAAGGAAAGAATGGGGACAGATGTCACAAATGGAGAGAGAATCCATCAAGAAGTAAGGAAAGAATGGCAGCAGACATCACAAATGGAGAGAATCGATCAAGAATAGAAGTAAGGAAAGAACAATGATAGAAGTGGCAACAAGAGAGAGAATCGATCAAGAATAGAAATAGGGAAAGAATGGGGACAAACATCACAAATGGAGAGAATTGACCACTAATAGAAATAAGGAAAGAACGGGGACGGACTTCACAAATGGAGAGAGAATCCATCAAGAACAGAAATAAGGAAAGAAAGTTCGCAACAGGAGAGAGAATTGATAAAGAATAGATATATGAGGAAAGAACGGGGATAGAAATTCGCAACATTAGAAAAAAATCAATCAAGAATAGAAATAAGAACGCCGACAGAAGTCACAAATGGAGATAATCGATCAACAATAGACCAGTAAGGAAAGAACGATGATAGAAGTGGCAACAGAAGAGAGAATCGATCAAGAATAGCAATAAGGAAAGAACGGCGATAGAAGTTCACAACATTAGAAAGACTAAATCAAGAATAGAAATACGGAAAGAACGGGAATAGAAGTCACAAATGGAAAGATCGGGGACAGACATCACAAATGGAGAGAGAATCAATCAAGAATAGGAATAAGGAAAGAATGGGGACAGACGTCACAATGGAGAGAATCGATCAAGAATAGAAATACGGAAAGAACGGGAATGGAAGTCACAAATGGAAAGAACGGGGACAGACATCACAAATGGAGAGAATCACTCGAGAATAGAAGTAAGGAAAGAACGAGGATAGAAGTGGCAACAGGAGAGAGAATTGATAGAAGTTTGCAACATTAGAAAGAATCGATCAAGAATAGAAATAAGGAAAGAATGGAGACAGATGTCACAAATGGAGAGAGAATCGATCAAGAATAGAAGTAAGGAAAGAACAGGGACAGACATCACAAATGGAGAGAATCGATCAAGAATAGGAGTAAGGAAAGAGCGACGATAGAAGTGCAAACAGGAGAGAGAATCCATCAATAATAGAAATAAGGAAAGAATGGGGATAGAAGTTCGCAACAGGAGAGAGAATCGATCAAGAATAGATATATAAGGAAAGAATGGGTATAGAAGTCGCAACAGGAGAGAGAATTAACCAAGAATAGAAATAAGGAAAGAACGGGGATAGAAGTTTGCAACAGGAGAGAGAATCGATCAAGAATAGATATATAAGGAAAGAACGGAGATAGAAGTCGCAACAGGAGAGAGAATTAAGAATAGAAATACGGAAAGAACGGGGATAGAAGTCGCAACAGGAGAGAGAATCGACCAAGAATAGCAATAAGGAAAGAACGGGGATAGAAATTCGCAACATAAGAAAAAATCGATCAAGAATAGAAATAAGGAAAGAACGTCACAAATGGAGATTACTGCAAGAATAGAAGTAAGGAAGGAACGACGACAGAAGTGGCAACAGAAGGGAGAATCGAACAAGAATAGGAATAAGGAAAGAACGGGAATAGAAGTCACAAATGGAAAGAATGGGGACAGACATCACAAATGGAGAGAATCGATCAAGAATAGAAATACGGAAAGAACGGGGATAGAAGTCGCAACAGGAGAGAGAATCGACCAAGAATAGAAATACGGAAAGAACGGGAATGGAAGTCACAAATGGAAAGAACGGGGACAGATGTCACAAATGGAGAGAATCACTCAAGAATAGAAGTAAGGAGAGAACGAGGATAGAAGTCGCAACAGGAGAGAGAATTGATAGAAGTTCGCAACATTAGAAAGAATCGATCAAGAATAGAAATAAGGAAAGAATGGGGATAGATGTCACAAATGGAGAGAGAATCCATCAAGAAGTAAGGAAAGAATGGGGATAGAAATTTGCAACAGGAGAGACAATCGATCAAGAGTAGGCATATAAGGAAAGAACAGGGATAGACATCACAAATGAAGAGAATCGATCAAGAATAGAAATAAGGACAGAATGGGGACAGACGTCATAAATGGAGATAATCGATCAAAAATTGAAGTAAGGAAAAACAACGATAGAAGTGGCAACAGGAGAGAGAATCGATCAAAAATAGAAATAAGGAAAGGATGGGGACAGATGTCACAAATGGAGAGAATCGATTGAGAATAGAAATAAGGAAAGAAGGGATAGAAGTTCGGGGATAGAAGTTCGCAACATTATTAAGAATCGATCAAGAATAGAAATAAGGAAAGAACGGGGACAGATGTCACAAATGGAGAGAATCGATCGAGAATAGAAATAAGGAAAGAAGGGATAGAAGTTCGCAACATTAGAAAGAATCGATCATGAATAGAAATAAGGAAAGAACGGGGGACAGACGTCACAAATGGAGAAAATCAATCAAGAATAGAAATAAGGAAAGAAGGGATAGAAGTTTGGGGATACAAGTTCGCAACATTAGAAAGGATCGACCGGGGATAGAAGTTCGCAACATTAGAAAGAATCGACCAAGAATAGAAATAAGGAAAGAACAGGGATAGAAGTCACAAATGGAGAGAATCGATGAAGGATAGAGATGAGGAAAGAATGGGGATGGACGTCACAAAGGAAAAGAGAACTGATCAAGGACAGAAATAAGGAAAGGATGGGAATGGACATGGCAAAGAGAGAGAAAATCAATCTGCACTAGAGATAAGGAAATAACAGGGATGGACATGGCAAAGGGAGAGAGAATCGATCAAGAGTAGAGATGAGGAAGAATGGGGAAGGATGTCGCAAAGGGCGATTTGATCAAGAGCAGAAATAAGGAAAGAATGGGGATAACATCATGAAGGGAGAGAGAATCGACCAGATAGAGATAAGGAAGGAATGGGACTGGGAGTGGCAAAGGGGATCAAATATAGAATTATGGAAGGAATGGGGATGGATGTTGGAAAGAAAAAGAGAATTCATCAAGGATAGAAATAAAGAAAGAACGGGGATAAACCTCGCAAAGGGAAAGAGAATCCATCAAGAATATAAATAAGAACAGGGATGGACACGGTTAAGGGAGAGAGAATCAATCAAGGACAGGAATAAAGAATGGATGGATGTGGAAGAGGGAGATTAAATCAAGAATAGAAATAAGGAAAGAATGGGGACAGACTTCAGGAAGGGAGAGAGAATCCATCAAGGATAGAAAAAAGGAAAGAACAAGGATGGATGTGGCAAAGGGAGGGAGAATTGACCAAGGACAGAAATAAAGAAAGAACAGGGATGCCAAGAAAGAAAGAACGAGGAAGACACATAAAGCATCTCCCTACGCAAAGAATGAAAGGGCTAGGGTGAGGAAAAGAAAAACCAGAGACGGATGAAGAGAAAAGAATAAACTGGGAAAACAGAAAGAAAGGGCCATGAAAGGGCTAGGGTGAGGAAAAGAAAAACCAGTGACGAATGGAGAGAAAAGAATAAACTGGGAAAACAGAAAGAAAGGGCCAGACATAGAAAGAAAGATAGTCTGGAGAATGCTAGAAAAGGTCAAGAGAGAACAGCGATATAGAGAACGAGAGAAAGAAGAAGGAAGGGAGAAGATGGATTGAGGACAATGAGTGAAAGAAAAGGCCATAGACAACAGGAGTTTTTTTTTTTTGAGAAAAAGAGGGCCATAGCTTGGCAGATAAAGGTCAAGAGTTTCAGAAAGGATCAGGAACAGAAGATTATGGGTGGGCAGAGAAAAAGCCATGGACTGGGAAAAAAGAAAGGACTGGATGATGACAGAAAGAGAAAAAGAAGACTAAGAAATAAGAAGCAGAGAAGGTCACTGTGAGGGTCATGGCTAGGAAGAATAGGAAAGGGCAGCATAGCAGACTAAGTGAAAGATTGAGCTGCGTGTGAGAAAGAAAAAGAAAAGATCACAATTATGGAACAAGAAAGGGGTAGGGGATGGGAGAGAAAGAAAGGCTTGGGGACAAAGAGAGAAAAGCAGGTCTGAGTCTTAGAGTGAAGACATTGAGTATGAGGACAGAGAGAACATGAGGATCAGGCTAGCAGAGAATGCAGAGATCAGGTATGAAAAAAAAAAAAAAAGAAAAATTAACTAGAAATGAGGAATAGACAGTGCCAGAGGTTTTCAGGCATACAAGTGATGAATAAATTAAACCAGCAATAATGTGGCACATAACGCAGAAACATTGAATAATAATAAATTATATAATCATGTAAAAGCTATATGAAGGGGTAGAAATCAAAATTATTATCACTGTATAAGTAAAATAAGGATTCATTTTAAAAAATTAACAGAAATCAAAGAAGGTATCAAAATGTACAAAGCAAAGGTGGTATCAAAATGTACATGGACAAAGATTATCCCACTCATATTTCATGATTTACCGTGAAAGGTTAAGTGAATTCAATTGGCAGTTGCAGGACAGTGAGTTGGAATGTTTCACATTTGGATACCAATAAGTTTCAGGAAAGGGCAAGGCCACAAACAAAAACGAGAGCGCAAAGGCTTAAAAAGTAGCAACAACAAAATCAAGTTTTCAAGAGGTTAGAAACTATGCTAATGTTCACCTCACCAGTCAGCTCATAAACGCAGCTAGTTCCTTTAAGGCAGCAGTTAGTTACAAGTTCAGGAAGATGGGAGCCAAAGCAATAGCTGCAGAATCTGAAATATATCTGTAAATCACACAGATACATACACACATTCTCACCCATTATCAGAAATAGTATGCTCCACGGAAGCAAAGATGTGCAGCAAAAAAAACTTTGAGGCATTTAAAAAAAAAAAAAAAAGATTTATCTGAAGCTCAAGATACCACAATCTGACTGATCTAGGAATGGTATAGAATGACAGGATGGAAGACATTTCTGCTACATACAACAGAGACAGAGCTGCTACAGTGAGTGTAACATCGGGTTAACGAGACACTATTACCTTAGTTAATGCGTGCCTGGGACCAATCACAAGATCTGAGTGTATGATGATCTCAACAGGGTGAAAATGGACGGATGCTGCTTCAAGAAAAAAATAATGTGCACAAACAACATGAAGGAAAGGAGAAAGAAAGAAATAGAAAACACAGCATGGCAATATGGAAAAGCAGGAACAAGATATGAACAATAGAATTTAAGTTATAAACTGGATTATGCAACCTCCTATATTGCTACTAAGAGGTAAGATAAGTGCCAAGGCAAAGATATATTTAGGAAATGTGAAGAAAACAAGAAAGCCTTTGACACCACGCTGAATATAAAAACAAGGGCCACGCAAATGTCATCATATTGGTAGAAGAAAAGCTAAATTTGATAAAAGCTTTCGGTGTACACGTTGAATACCAAAACAAGGGCCATACAAATATCATCATACAGGTAGAAGAAAAGCTAAATTTGATAAAAGCTTTCGGTGTACATGATGAATATAAAAACAAGGGCCACGCAAATGTTATCATATTGGTAGAAGAAAAGCTAAATTTGATAAAAGCTTTCGGTGTACACGTTGAATACCAAAACAAGGGCCACACAAATATCATCATATTGGTAGAAGAAAAGCTAAATTTGATAAAAGCTTTTGGTGTACACGTTGAATACAAAAACAAGGGCCACGCAAATATCATCATATTGGTGGAAGAAAAGCTAAATTTGATAAAAGCTTTCGGTGTACATGTTGAATACAAAAACAAGGGCCACGCAAATGTCATCATATTGGTAGAAGAAAAGCTAAATTTGATAAAAGCTTTCGATGTACAGTGTTAGTATCGACTGACATACCGGAGCTACAAATATAAACTCGTCACCACACCGGAAAAGGCAAACATACAACGGTTGTAGTATAGCAAATATGTAGTGCCAGATTGCAGTAGAAAGCAAAATCATCACTATCTACAGGATGAATTACTACAGGATGACCAAAAAAAAAAAAGGCGCTGGTGAATGGGATATGGGAAAACTTTTCTGAGAAGATGGTGTTTCCTAAATGGCAAAATCAATCATGACCAACAAACGATATCACATCCTCTGACCAACGGATCAGCAATTACTTCTGTATATGAAGCACACACACTCACCACAGACAGTGTCTGACACTGATAACAGCATACAAAAAAGTTACCAAGTCTACCTCAACAGCACCCACAAGACATGCAAGGACAAAATAATACTGTATGTTACAATCAACAAAAATGAAAAAAAATATTTCACACTTGATAACATCAATGGTTGAAACAAAAATTTGACAGTATCCTTTACAATATGTATGTAAAACACATACACTAGAGAGGGTTGGGTTGTGGTTTAATGACACTGTGTTAAACACGGTAAGATATGTGTACACGTCAAAAAGAAGAAAGAAAGCGCGACAGATGATACATTAGAGAGGAGTGGACACACTTTGTCGGTAGACTGCAAATTACCAGGCAGATAATTTCTTTTGGAAAGAAAATACAGAAAGGAACAACTGATTTAAATTTATTTTCTCAGAAAGAGAACAGCAAAAAAGATATCGATCACATGTCAGATCACCGTTACTGTGCAAAAATATAAATATCCAAATGAAAAGAAGACGTTGTTTTAATCCCCCAAACAAAATAGTGACATAGCACAAGTCCGCAAAATGTGCAGTTGATATTAATATTAAAAAGATAGTTACAATCTCATCATATGGTGGGAATTCAATGAAACAAAATTCACTCTATTATATTCTTGAAATAAAAATGGTACACAATCCTACATCATTATCAGAGAAGTGGCTTTTCAGGAAAAATGAGTCTTCTGTGATGGTCAGTCATTTATCAGCATGGGAGGTGGAGAGACAGATACCCTGGGGATATTTTTTTGTTGTTTTTTTTTTTTTTCCCTGAATCATTTTTGTAAATCCAAGTGGCACAAAAAGCACATGTCGAGCAGATAAAGCTTGCAGTCCAGAGCAACACATTAATCAAGTATACGAAATTGTGCTAACACAAACTATTGCAATACCAATCTTTAACGGTTAGTCAGTGTTTTAAGCGGTAAATGCATAACAAAGCACTGTGGATAAGTTATAGGTTGCAAATCAGAGGGTCAAGTTTGAAATGTTCACATTCGTTATTTTTAGCAGTAAATGCATGACGAAGCATAACTGACTGCAGATAAGTTATAGATTGCAAATCAGAATGTCAAGTTTGAAATGGTCACATTCTGACAAAATACCAATCATAATGTCCATTGTCCAAACTAGATGTCTACAATACTGCAACAGTGCAAGGGTTCAATGAAATACCAATACTGAGTGTGTACCAACTGTCTATTAAAAAAAAACAAAAAAACAGAGTGATACTGATAATAATCCTACCAAAATAATACCAACAGTAGTGCTGAAAGTATAATAAAATACCAAATATCAAACAAACTACCGATAGCGATGCCAATGCTCTCACAAACTATGAATAGTGATGCCACAATATCTACAAACATACCGATAGTAATCCCCATATTCTGACAAAATGCTGGTGTCAAACAATAGCATGAGTAGTATCAATGTCTACCAAAAATCTGTAGTAATCTCGACAATCTAACAATATACCAGTAGCAATAATCATACTCAAACAAAACTGCGATTGTAATGCTACAGACTTATCAAAATACCACTAGTCTGAGAAAATACCAAAAGCAGTGCCAATGCCAAATAAAATACCAGCAGTGACCACAACAATACCAAAATGCAAAGTCTATGAGATACCGATAATAATGCTATGGCCTAAAAAACTACCGCAAAATACCAACAGTAACATTAACAGTTGGATCAAATATTAATATAAATGCCGATCTAATAAAATACTGTTAATAAAGTTGATTAACCAACAAATGTCGCAAGACGAGAATTGACTAGCAGACAATTACGGATAAGATGCACATGTAGCAGTTTTACATTCATTCAAACAACAAACAGTCAAATATCTGTACATGACACTGATCTGGGGCATCAACGTCCGAGAAAATCACTTCCCTTCGGTTTGTAAATGATGTTACTGAGATCTTTGTAACAGCTCACAGTGAACGGAGTAACAGAAGTCGTTAACTCTTAAATTAGCCGGATTCACACAAACAAAATACCTAATTAAACAAAGAATAGGCAGATGTTGATTGAAATACTGAAAATATGACATGACATGCCAACAAAAACTAGTACTGGGATTATGCAGGTCAATTCTGACAAAACAGAACATTAACATCATCAACAAACAAGCACACATCTGATTGAGATATTAATGGCTTTAAAAGATTCATTTACAAAAGCTGATCGCACCAATATCAACTGGGTACGTGTCAGGGAGGGAGAAGGATCAAACAAATGGAAAATACTCAAGCTGTAATATCTGACAGAGACCTGGCCCATCTGCACAATAATGTTTATACTGCCTATAACGGTGACAATTTGTTTCATTTATAACATGCCTGATGCAAACACCATGCATATAGATCATTAAGCATTGCTCAGCTTTAATTTGCTATAAGTAACATTTTTACAATTATTTTTTTTATCAATAATGGATAGTTTTTCCATGTATAAAGGGATATTAAATATGATCACCAACATGATAAACTATATCTAAATTTGAGGATATTAAATGAGCAAAGTGGGGATTGAGAATGGAAATTTTTTCACACAGTAACAAACATAATTGACTGGGCACAAAGCACACAATGGATTGGCAGAAGTGATGCGAGGATTTGCATAGGGAGAAAAGAAAGCAAATACAAACAAGTGATTTGATTTTTCCCTTTTTTTTCCCCCATTTTTTTTCTTTCTTGACCAACCAGCAAAAATTTTAATTTGAGGATATCAAATTCACCAAGTGAGGGATTGAGGATGGAACATTTTTTCAAAGTAGCAAACACAATTGTATAGGCATAATGGGTGCACTGATTTGCAAAGGTAATGAGAGGATTCGCACACATAGAAAAATACAAACAAGCAGTTTGATTTTTTATTACCAACTGTCCGACCAGCAAAATAGTTTCCAGGAAATGACTAAAGCCTCACACCAGAATAACAGATGACTGAATTTGAATAAAATAATTAAAAAACAATTTAAAAGTTTTGTGGCTTTAAGTGATATTTACAGAAATCTGGGACAATAAACTATTAGTTGGTTTTTGGTTTGTGTTCGGATGGCACATCAGCATGATAACGGCTATTTTGTCCAAACACGGTGGGTATATAAAATGGTAATAACGGACAGTGCATTTACGAATTATAAAAGGACATCAAAATGTGCATATAAAATTTGGGTGATCAAAAATTGTATAACAAAACTAAAATATCCATGTAAGTAGAACAAGATAACACCAACAGGATATTACAAAGTATAACTTAAAACTGTTATCAGGCATGATGCCAAGTCGGGATGTGATATATAATCTTGTCACTCGCACAAAGCAATGAAAAATTGCTACTGACAAAATGGGCGGCTATAGCTGGGATGAAACAGGTATCAGCTTAACACAAACACATTATCACAAAACAGGTAAATGAAATTTGGTGCTTTCACTACCAATTAAATAAAAAAGAAAAAGAAAATTGCAGGTGTATGCAAAGTAATCTCACTGAACAAACATTAAATATAAAAAAGAAAAAAGAAAAAGAAAATTCCAGTGCTAAGCAATGTAAGGAGAACAAAAAATTGCAAAGACAGACAAAATAATATAATAAACTTTAGGAGTTAATGTTATCAAAGTAACATCTTCAAAGCGGCTATACTCCCTTGGCAAATTGGTTCTTGAAAACAAATGTGCAAACCAATGACCATTTTAAATCAGGTTTAAAAAAAAAAAAAAAAGAGAGAGAGAGAGAAAGTAACACACATGGATGAACAAAACTACATGTACTTCGACAAAAAGAATAAAGGAGTTCATTCGCGACGGATATTTGATCTAAATGTTCGCTCACCACAATTTGATTTTATCACTTTTCATCAAACTAAGGAAAATTTTTACCATTTCAATTATTTATCTATTTTTTTTTTTTTTGTTAAAGGACATACGATTATTTCCAAAGACATAAAACCACTGATATCCGCAATGAAATTAATAAAAATCTGAAGTCTGAGTCAATGCTGTTCACAACAGTAATTTCAACCCCGCTCAAGAGGAAGCATGAAAAATACTAAAGAATTTGTTCATAGCAGTTCTGCAACGAAACAGCTTCAAAAATAACCTTGAACCACCTATTACCTAGTTCTGTCACTAACAAATCACATGTAAATATCACTGTCAAAATCAAGTCAATTTGGATGATCCAATATAAGCCACATTTCTTTCATTAAAACCAGTGCCAACAACTTGTAAATACAAATATAACTAATGATAGCATGCGTTTTTTTTGTTTTTTTTACTTTCTCTGCAGGCAAGTAAACAATAGTTAAATAACAAAAGACAGACAAATTCATACCTAAGACGCTAAAAGAGTTCACCTCCTGAAATTTGTTTTTTCAATGAGATGCTGGATTCTAAATATTTGACACTCACAACAAGCCAGACAAATCTCACCTTGACAAATCCCCTGCCATCCATCCAATTTCACATGCATACAATTTATGCTGAGGAAGATGCTTGAGGCACGATGTTATACAGTTACATAGTCTGAACAGCCACAGGCAAACGTTATCACCATCAAAACCAAAAGGAAATGGCTAGAAATTGTTTATGATTTCAACATTATATCAGGTACTAAGTGTTGCAGAGTAAATGTTTTAAGAAAGATAAGCCCTCATAAGATGTAATAGCAAAGCAGATTGTAGGTAGGTGTAGGAAAACCAAAGTAGGAAAACCAAAGTATAACATGTACAGTGAGCAAAATTGTCACCCATGGGTATTACGAATTGTCCAGATGGGGTGGGTAGAGGTGGTGGTAGTGAAACATGTGACCAATGAAACTAAAGAAGATACAATACATGGCAATCTAGTTTCCCTGGGGAATTGAATACAAAATCTAGCTATACTAAACAAGACAAAGCATGGAAACTCGATGTCGAGTATGTGGATTGCAGACAAACAGCAACCAAAATGGGTCAGATTGTGCAAAAGAACAAAGATTCCGGCACACGCAATATTTTGACATGTCCTATGGCAACTTTAAGAAAAGAAAGGATTTAAATCGAGCCTGATGCTACTACATGCAATATTATATATAACAGATGAGTGAAAGACACACATACACATTTTTTTTTCTTTGTTGCTCTCACATCTCACACTAAAGAGTAAAAAGTAGATGTGATTTTGTTCGAAATGTTTGCTAACCAACTATTGCTGCAGATTACATAATGCCAGTGGCACTCATGCCAACACTTAACACTTTGATATTAATTCTGTCATATCAGGATTACTTCATATCAGACAGATACAGGAGAAATACATGTATATTGAGAGAGAAAGATAAAAGAGACAAGACCAAAGTGAGACGTAGATAAACAGACATAGACACATAGACAGATAGACAGACACAAACAGAGAGGAAAAGAACAGATACAAAGATGCATTAGTTTATAGAAATAAAGGGACAAGAAGGAAGACACAGAGTGACCCAGGAAGGCAGACGGTCAAGTCGAATGCTCCACAATGCTATCCATTTCATCAGATACAAACAGCAATAAATTGTCATATCAAACTGTTCAGTCATTCTCACATCAATGAATCTAAGACACTTTGTTTCATATTGACCAACACTCTCAAGTTTCTCTTGCAGTATTGACATCTTTAGCTGCAATTATGATATATATACACACATATGTATGTATGTATGTATGTATATTATATATTTGCATAATGGAACTGTCACTAGGCAGCTGTGTTTGTATAAATGGACTTAATCACCTATTCATTGCTTGACGATCTGCTTGAGTAAACCACCTATTCATTGCTAGATGATGTGCTAGAGCATATTCGATTACCAGTTTTACACCATGTTCAGAATTTCAAGTTTTGCACCACTATTTACATTACATAATGTTCCTCTGCTCAAATGATGAGATGCTCACAAGTTTCACAGCAATTTTTTTTTTTTTTTTACCAACATGGTCAATGCGCATGGGTTTTGTATCCAGGGTTTTGTATCCAACGTACAAACATATTCTATTTTCATGAATTAGTATTAGCGGATTCATGTATCATACCCATTCAATACTCATGGTTTTCATTGTTTCACTCTAATATCATGTTCACTCTAATACCAACATATGCAACTCAAATACTGACATATTCAACACTGGTAGGTTTGTGTATTTTTTGGTTTGTACCAGGGTTTAACAATACATCACTACAATCAAGGCTTATGTTGTGCCAAACACTGTAAGACATGTTCGCATGTCAAAAGACTGATCAAGGGTATATAAAGTACAATACCGAGTGGACAATGCATTTATGCACTGTAAATGAACAAAACTGCATTGTAAAAGGAATATCAAAACGTGTATATAATTTGGACATAACACATTCATGGATTAACTAAATTAGTGCCCATGCATTCATCTGTAACATTTTCACCTACACAGCATTCAACTCAGACCAGTTTAGATCTATAGTGCCATTCATTTTTAAGGCCCACAGGTTTAAATCAAGTTGATTTCTGTCAGTGTACTGACATATTCACCATTCTTGGTTTACATCTGACATACATGTATTCTGTTTAACATATTTGACCCTCGTGGAGTTTCTGTCCAACATACTTGTATTTTTGTATTATATCTACCAAAATACCTAACATTCATGGATGAAAATTTTGACATTCAAGGATTTTCTATGACGCTAAGATTTTTTGTCTAATACATTCCTGTACGAACATGCTTAACCTTTCATGGTTTTAATGAAAACAAAACTCATAATCTCCATTTCCACCTATGCATTTGTTATATATCCAAACATATTCAGGTACCAAAATAATCAGCGCTCGATATATATCGCATATATTCAGCGTTTTGTATCAGACAAATTCCTGTAACAATCTAATAAATATTTCTCCACAGATAAAATCAACACATATGGGGATTGTACATAAATTCCTACACCGACAAAATCAACTTGCGACGGGGCTGAGCTTATCATATATAATCAATATGTATTGGGATTAACCATCATTTTTTATGCTTTTACAAAACAATCATTGTGCCAAACATTCTTTTACCTATACGAGCAATGCTCATAGGGATTGCACCTAATATATTCCGAACTGACATAAGAAAGACTCGTGGGGATTGTACCCAACATATTCCTATACTGATATAAACAACATTCATGGGGATTGTAACTGATATAGGAAACACTCATGTCGATTTTACTAAACATAGACCTAAACTGTTGTGGACTGAGCATATCATATTTTGACACCAACATAACCAATGCACATAGGGATTGTATTTATCATATTGCTACAGCGATAAATTAACTAGGATGGGCATTATACATATCATGTTCCTAGACGCAGTTAACATTCACTGGGACTGTAACGATATTGTCTTCCGATGCCTACATAATAGCTCATTGCATTGTACACCGCATTTCTATACTATCATATTCAATAGTACAAGGTCTGAATCTACTTTAAAAATACCAAAACTTGCAACACTGTTGAAGATAATACATTATGTTCACACCTAGTACTCATGTGAATGGATTCTTAACATATTCTTAACATATTCTTAACATATTCATATTATTATTCCTAGTGACCAAACATATGACACAGCGCTCATGGGGATTGTACATATCATATTCCTATTGTGAAATAATCAATGTCCATGGGGATTCTACTTATCATATTAGTATTTGGACATAATCAACTCACATGGGGATTGTTCATATAGTCTTATTCATGCTCACAGGGATTGTGATTATCATCTTATCGTGTGCACAGGGATTGTACATATCTTATTTGTATTCAGAGAAAAATCTAAAAAAGGTGCAAGGAGCTTATACTTATCATATTCTCTTTCTAACATAAGCAATGTGCATGGGGATTATACATATTATATTCCTGCTGGGGACATAGCCAATGGGCATGTGGATTATACATATCTTCCTATTTGGACATATATCATATTTCTACTCGGACACGATCAATGCACATGGGGATTGTTCATACCATATTCCTATTTGGACAGAATTAACACGCATGGGAATTTTATCATATTCCTATTTGGACAGAATCAACACACAAGTGGAAAGCAGATATCATATTCATATTCGGACACAATCAACGTGACTGCGGACTAAACATATCATGTTTGTATTTGGACATAGCCAATCAGCATGGGCTTTGTACATAACAGACTATTAATCGGACTTAATCAGCACGCATGTGAATTGTAAATATCATATTCTTATTTGAAATGTTGTCAGTATACATGGGGATTGTACACAGCATATATCTAGTCGAACACGATCAACCGGTGTGGTTGGGAATTGTGCAAATCATATTCCTACTCGGACATGATCACATGCATGAGAATTGTATGATATATCATTCCAATTTGAACACAATCAACACGCTCGGGAATTCTACATATCTTACTGTTATTCGCACTTGATCAACATGCATGCGGATTATAAATTTCATATTCCTCTTAGGAATACTATCAGCGCACAGTGGGATTGTACATAGCATATTCCTACTCAGACAATAATCAACAAGCATGGGAATTATACATATCATATCCCTAAACCTACAAAATCAACGCACATTCCGATTGTGCATATCTTATTCATACACCGACAAAATCAACGCGCACTGGGATTGTACATATCTTATTCCTCCTCAGACCTAGTCAATGCCCATGAGGACTGTACATATATTCCTACACAGATATTATCGATAAGCATAAGGACTCCGCATATATTGCTCCACCAACGTGACCAAAACGGCTAGGGATAGTACATAATTATCATATTCCTAGTCTGACACAGCAATACGAGTGTAGATTGTACTTTACAACATTCCTACTGCCAGATTGAACTTTCATGTGGATTGTAAATATTATATTCCTACCTGGACAGATTAAACGTGCAAGCGGATTGTAAACATCATATTCCTTGAGCATCAGATTGTAAATATCATATTCCTACTCAGACACAATCAACACACATATTATTATGGACTGTACATATATTCCTATTTAGACATAATCAATGTCCATGGGGATTGTACATATCAAAATGTTTGGACATAATCAACTCGCATGGGGATTGTTCATATTATCTTATTCATGCGCATAGGGATTGTACATATCATATTTGTATTCAGACATAATAGCTGCGCAACGAGATTATACATATCATATTCCCTTTCTGAGAAATTATATTCCCACTTGGGACACAGTCACTGGACATGTGGATTACACATACCTTCCTATTTGAACATGACCAACACGCTTGTGGATTGTGCATAAAATATTCCGACTCGAATGTTCGAATGTAATGAACACGGGTGGCAATTTTCAATACCCTTTCAGAGTGTACATAAAATATTAAAACTCAAATGTAATGAACACGGATGACGATTTCACATATCATATTCTTAATCGGACATTGCACTTGGGGATTTTACCTATCATGATCCTATTTGGTCATAATCAAGCCTCATGAGGATTTTATTTATCATATTCCCAACTGGAGATCAACGAGCATGGGGATTGTTCAAATCATATACCTATTCGGTCTAGACCTAGTCTAAATGCATGGGAATTGTATATATCATATACCTATTCGGTCATAATCACTTGCGGATCCTACTTCTCATATTCCTACACAGACATAATCAACATGGACGTCGAATGTACTTATCAGTTTCCTAAGCTGACATAATCAACTAATCAACAAATAAATGGGAGAGGGGGGGGAGGGGGAATTGTAAATATATTCCTACTCAGACATAATCAATGCACAAGGGGACTGTACACATCACATTCTTACTCGGACATAATCAAGACACATATGGATTGTATTCCCATTTAAGTATAATACATGTCGATGGGGATTGTACTTTTGATATTCCTATTTCTATTTGGACATAATCAATGCGCACAGGGATTGTACATATTGTATTCCTATTCCCGTGCATAGGGATTGTACATGTGTTCACATTCAGACACACTAAACAGGCAGGAAGATTATACATATCATATTCCTACTCTGGAATAATCAATGGGCATGTGGATTCTACATATTATAAATCCTACCTGGACATAATTAATGAGCATGTGGATTATACATATCTTCCTATTCCAACAAAATGCAACTGAAAATTGTACATACATATTCCAACTCAAACATAATGGGCGCGGAAGGGGATTGTATATATCAAATTTCTTTTCGGACATAAGCAACATGATTAGAGATTTTACCTGATATGTTCCTATTCAGACATAGTAAACGCACATGGGGATCGTACATATCATATTCCTATTGCGATTGCATATATCATAGTCCTATTGCGACAGAATCATTGCGCACAGAGATTTTGAATATCATATTCCCACTCAGATACAATCAATGCACATGGGGATTGTTTATACCAGATTCCTACTTGGACAGAATCAACATGTATGGGAATTTTATCATATTCCTATCTGACACAATCAACACACAAGTGGAAGGTAGATATCAGATTCATATTCGGACATAATCAACGTGTACGGGGATTATACATATCATATGTACATCGAGAAATAATCAACGTGACTGCGGACTGTACATATCATGTTCATATTCGGCCATTGTCAACCAGCATTGTCCATAACATACTATTTATCGGACCTAAATCAAGCACGCATGTGAATTGTAAATATATTTCTATTTGCAATATTGCAGTAAGCATGTCAGTATCAATGCGCATGGGGGGTTTACTTATCACTATCTTTTTCCAGACATAACCAGCGCAAGGATTGTGCTTATCATATTCTTATTCAGAAGAGTCAACGCGCATATGGATTGTTCATATCATACACCTTATTTGAACTAGTCTAAATGCATGGGAATTGCATATCATATTCCTTTTCAGATTATTCTAAATGCATGGAAATTGTACCTATCTGGACATAATCAATACACTTGCAGATTGTATTTCTCACACAGACATAATCAACATTGATGCAGCATGTCCTATTCCTACTCGGACACAACGCACATGGACATTGTGCATATCACATTGTACATATATTCCGGACAAATTAACATCCATGAAGATTGTATATCGTATTACTGCTCAGACATAATCCACACGATTGGGGATTGTTCATTTCTTCTTATTTGGACCTAATCATTGCATATCATACCCCTATTTCAACAGAATGAACGCACATAGGGAATATACATATCATAATCTTGCTCGGACATGGTCAACACCCACGGCAAATGTACATATCATATTCCTATTGTAATATAACCAACCAGCAAAGGCATTGGACATGTAATATTCCTACCCAGAAAAACTTTAATGCATATCGTATTCATACTCGGACATCAACAAGCGGCGCATGCACATAAAGACATAATCAATGTCCACGGAGATTGTACTTATTATTTTCCTCTTTGAAGACAATCAACTCAGATGGGAGTTCTTCATATTACCTTCTAATTCACACGCATAGGAATTGTACATATCATATTTGTATTCAGACATAATGGCGCAAGGAGATTAAACATATCATATTCCTATTCTGACATAAATAATGTACATAGGGATTTTACATATTATACTCCCACTCGGGACCAAGTCAACGGCCTGTGGGTTATATATGTCTTCCTATTCAGACATAATCATCACACTTGCAGATTGTGCACATAACATTCGAACTCGGATGTAATGAACACAGATGGTGTTTTTCACATATCATATTCCTATTGAGACATAATGCACATGGGGGGTTTACCTGATCTTTTCAGACGTAAGCTACACAAGGATTGTGCTTATCACATTCTTATTCGGAAGTCAACACGCATGGGGACTGTTCATATCATATACCTTATTCGAACTAGTCTAAATGCATGGGAATTGTTCATATCATTTAACTATTTGGACTGGTTTAAACGCATGGAAATTGTACATATCATATACCTATTTAAACATAACCAATACACTTGCAGATTGTATTTCTCAGACAGACACATTCAACACTGATGCGCGGCGGAATGTTGTATTTCCATTCGGACAATCAATATCCATAAAGATTGTGTATATCAATCATATTACTACTCTGACATAATGAACACATATGGGGATTGCTCATTTTATATTCTTGTTCATGGTGATTGCTCATTTCATATTCTTATTCAGACCTAATCAATGCATATTATATCCCTATTTCAACAGAATGAATGTGCATAAAGTTTATACATATACATGTACCATCAAAGGCATTGGACATATAATGTCTAAGAAGATTCTGTATATCATATTCTGACTCTGACATCAACCAGCGGCACATGCCAATTACACATCATATTCCTCTTCCGACATAATCAACAGGGACACAGATTATTCATATCAAATTCCTACTCAGACACAATCAAGCCCATCGGGATATTTCACATACCATATTCCTATTCACTGACAATCAGTGTGCACCGCGCAAGGGGATTGTACATGTCATATTCCTAATCAACAATAATGGACGCGCATGGAGATTGTTGTACATATCATGTCCATACTCGGGCAAGATCGACGCACATGTGGATCATATATATTTTCCTATTCCGGCATAACGCACCTGCATATTGTACGAATCAAATTTCAGCCCAGACAAAAATGAACGCAGATGAGGATTTCACATATATTCCTGTTCGAACATAAAATCAACGAACATGGGGATTTTACCTATCATGATCCTATTCGGACATAATCAAGCTGCATGAGGATTGTTCTTATCATATTCTTATTCGGAGAATATTTCTATTCAGACATAATCAATAAGTATGGGTATTTTACCAAGCATGATAATACTTCAACATAATCAATAAACATGGGTATTTTACCTATCATGATCCTATTCGGACATAATTAAGCCACTTGAGGATTGTACTTATCATATTCTTTTTTGGAAGTCAATGCGCATGGGGATTGTTCATATCATATACCTATTCTAACATAATGCGCTTGCGGATTATACTTCTTATAATCCTACTCGAACATAATCAACATGGATGCAGATTGTATTTACTCATTTTATGGTCTGACATAATCAATGCACAATAGGGATCTGACATAATCAGATTTGATTTCCCCGGAAGGAAATAGTACATATATTCCTACACTGACAAAACCAAAGCACAGACATATCATATTCTTACTTGGACCTAATCAATAGGCATGCACATTGTGCCTATCGTACTCCTATTCGGAACTAATCAATGCACAGGGAAATTGTACATATATTCCTACACAGATATAATCAATGCACGTACACACAAATTACACATTACGTATATCATGTTGCTCCACCATCACAACCAATGCGGATGGGGATATATCATATTCCTAGTCAGATATATAATATGAATGCAGATAAATCTTTACAATATTCTCACAGTGACAGATTCAACGAGCATGTGGTTTGTAATTATTATATTCCTACTCGCACATAATAAATGTGTAAGTGGATTGCACACACCATTTTCGTACTCCGGCAAAATCAATCAACTCAGATCGGGATTGTTCATATTTTCTAATTCACGCGCATACGGATTGTCCTCATCATTTATATATTCAGACATAATAAGTGCTCAAGGAGATTATACATATCCTCCAGTTCTGACATATATAATGTACATGGGGATTTTACATTATTATACTGCCACTCAGAACATAGTCAAGGGGCATGTGGATTATAAATATCTTCCTGTTCAGACATAATTAACAGTTTGAAGATTATACATATAATATTCTAACTCAGATGTAATGAACACAAATGGTGATGTCGCTTATTCCTCTTCAGACATAATCAATGCGCATGGGAGGTGGGTAGGTGGAGGGGGGGGGGGTTACCTATTATGATCTTTTCGGACATAATCAAGCCACACAAGGATTGTGCTTATCATATTCTTATCATGTACCTATTCGCATTAGTCTAAATGCATGGAAATTGTACATATCTTATACCTATTTGGACATGACCAATATGCTTGCAGATAGTATTTTTCACACAGACATAATCAACATTGATGCGGAATGTCATATTCCTACTCGGACACAATGCACATGGAGATTGTATATTATTCCTACTCAGACATGATCAACATGTATGGGGATTGTTCGGCTCATATTCTTATTTAGACCTAATCAATGCATATTATAACCCAATTTCACAGAATGAACGCACATAAGGATTATACATATCATATTCTTGCTCGGACACGATCAATACCCATAGGGATTGTACATATCATATTCCTATTGTGACATAACCAACCAGCATAGGGACTGGACATAAAATAATGTCTAAGAAGATTCTGTATATCATATTCCAACTCAGACATCAACCAGCGGCACATGCCAATTACACATCATATTCCTCTTTGGACATGATCAACGGGCACGCAGATTATACACATCATACTCCCACTCAGACACAATCAACGCACATAGAGATTTCACATACCATATTCCTATTCAGACATAATCAGTGTGCGCCGTGCATGGGGATTGTACATGTCATATTCCTAATTGACAATAATGAACGCGCATGGGGATTGTACATATAATGTCCATACTCAGGCATGATCAACACGCATGTGGATCATATATATCTTCTTATTCCGCATAACGCATATGCAAATTATAGGAATCCAATTCTAGCTCGGACAAAAATGAACGCAGATGAGGATTTCACATATAATTCCTATTTGAACATAAAATCAATGCACATGGGGATTTTACCTACATGATCCTATTCGGACATAATCAAGCTGCATGAGGATTGTTCTTATCATATTCTAAATGCATGGGAATTGTACATATCATATACACCTATTCAGACATAACCAATACACTTGTGGATTGTACTTCTGATATTCCTACATTAACATAATCAACACAGACGCCGATTGCACTGATTTTCTACTTTTGAAATATTAAAGCATATAGGTATTGTCAATATATGCCTGCTCGGACAAGATCTATACACAAGGGATTGCACATATCATACTCCTACTAAATTATAAAATACAACCAAGGCACACGGGGATTGTACATATCATATTCTCGGACATGAACACGCATTAGACAAAACCAAGACACACATATCGATTACAAATATTATATAATCCCATAATCCATATCCATGGGGACTGTACTTATCATATTCTTATTTGGACATAATCAATTCACATTTTAATTGTACATA
>JBCAUA010550672.1:0-16576 GCA_038406235.1 Peronia verruculata | reverse complement strand
TTGTTGTTGTTGTTGTTGTTGTTGTTGTTGTTGTTGTTGTTGTTGTTGTTGTTGTTGTTGTTGTTGTTGTTGTCAACATCGTCAGAGTGAATTCGGCCACAGCTATTGGCAAGGTGATATTGCCATTATTATTCATTAAGATATCTTTTCAAATTTTTACAATCAGACTCGTGCAAGTTTTAACGTGTGAGATCAACTCGAAGCACAATGAAGAGAGCACAGCCCAAATGGACGCCGCCCTCAGGCACAGGACAAGGCAAGTTGAAGCTGTTCAACAGTTTGACCAGACAAAAGGTAATCTTGTCCTAGATGTTTTTGTAACCTAACATAGTGCTTTCATGAACTGTGGAGTGAATTTCGTTATTCAGTTTAACATTTGTTTTATAGACATAATTTTATAGTAAGCCTAAGCATTACATGGAGAACTGTAGACACGAGTGGACAGTGTAATGAATGGATCTATTTATGCATCTATTTATCATTTCGTTCATCCGTTTATCTGTTCGTCATCCATCCATCCATCCATCCATCCATCCATCCATCTATCCATCCATCCATACATCCATCCATCCATCCATCCATCCATCCATCCATCCCTGACAATTACTGAATTAGCTGGCTAAACTCGGCGAAAGACTGATCATGCAAGTTCGCCAGCATGAGATAATTATGAGCATTGTGGAAAAGTATGGAATGAAGACCCAAGTAGTCACTTGCATTTATTTATATTACGTTGGCTCAGTTGAGCAGGGCATCATGGCCATTGTTCTATCCTTCTATATGACAGGAGTATTTTGTTCCTGAGAATGGAAACACTGTCAAATGGTATAACTGCGGCCCGACAGTATATGATGCATCGCATATGGGTCACGCCAGGTAAACTTAAACAAGACATCCTTATATATTTGCTCTGAATCGCCTGCATGATTTGAATTGCCATTTTAAGAATATTTAATTTTTGTATGATTTTTTTTGTTAAACTTTTCGTCTTAGGCTAATCACTCATTCATACTTTTATGCCCCCCCCCTTTTTTTTTAAATTACCTTTCTCTCTGTCTCACCAGTCTTTAAAGTTAAGACGTTTCTAATTCATCTTCTTTTCCTTATGCTTGTTATTTTTGTAACTTTTTCTTCCCATGACGATCATTCATTCATACTTTTTATTCTTTCATCCTTTTTAGTTTCCTTTGTCTTTGTCTTCTCTTTATTTAATGTTAAGACCTAACGGTAAGGTCAGGCTGACCAGTGTTGTTTCACACCAGACATTCCTCAAATTGTACATGGAGAGAAAGGTCGCAGGTTAGAGAGTAAGATGGGAATGATGATGTACTGCATAAAGTGATATCATGAAAACACACGTCACTTGAATAACTGACGTTTTGAAAAATTATGTATACATGCTGTTGTTATTGTTATTTTCGCCAGGTCATATATTTCCTTTGACATCTTGCATCGAGTCATGACAGACTATTTCAAGTATGACGTCTTCTATTGCATGAACATAACAGATATTGATGACAAGGTAACAACTGTATTAAGGAACCTCAGTGACATAATGTCAGCAGTTTACCTCCAAACCATTGACCTGTTTTCTGCCAAAAGTACATCCGTCCCAGAAATCAGTCTTATTCTAAAAGTAAATGAAGAATAAAGAAATCACTTTCGCCCTGAAACTATCACAACCACGGTAGGATTTATACATGATATATATATTTTTCACTTCCACTTCAAATACAGATTACTTGATCATCAAAAGACAAAGTTAAGCTTATATGTGCAAATCTTTTCGATACCTTTTATTCAAGAATTTGTAGGATTGTAAATTACTTTTCTGAGGAGAATATCTCTCAATAGCAATCTCAAGGTAAGAGTAAGAGTGTCAAGAAGCCAACATCACACAAGATAACCAGTGTAGGGTCTGTTATTAAAAACTCTCATACAAGAATGTACACACACAATGTTGCCATTTGCTTACCCTTACGTGACATTGCATTCAGATCATTGTCAGAGCACGCCAAAACTACCTGTATGATCAGTACAAGAAGAACAATCACAGTGGTCAACAAATACAGCAAGATGTAAAGAATGCCTTGCAGGTTTGTGAACTTGTCTTCCTTGTTTTCCAGGGAACATCTCCTGGATATTGTGATATCCTGATAAAAGGGACAAAAGTTAATTGCCACTTAACAATGTCAATTTCTTTATGCACGTAATACACACACATAGATGCAACCATACAGAAACACCCATTTGCACAAATGCTTGCATCTGAAAATGCACTCATAGACATACATTTTTTAATTTTGTTCTGTATCCAGATCAAACTTTTTTTAACAATTTTTTTGAGAGTGTCCTGTTGTCTTTTGATTTTCGGTAATAGTGAATGTGATAGCAGACTAAGAGTACAAATGATGAGAACTTTGGTCACTATGATTATGTAACAGGCTGCATGTCGTGATAGTCTTCTTGAGAAACACCAGCCTGACTAAGCCAGTGAGTTAGAATTTACAGCTACATCATGTCTTTGCAGAAATATTAGGGACCCAGGATCATTGCACTAGCTAGGACACCATGTGGGCAATCTTGTGGGAATCTTTTGAATTTCTCGTCAGTGAGAGGCATAACAACTTATCTGGGTAAATCTTCATTTCAAACATGATTAAGCTTTAGTTTATTAACATGATGAGATGACTATATTGGAGGGGAACTAACTCTCCCAGAAGAAGACTCAAAAAATACAAAACTGTTTCCTTGCCAGAAATGTCTGATGAGATGAAACTGTTTGTTCACTTATCAACAGCTCCTTGAAGAAAAGATCGGTACTGAGACTGATGCTGATAAGAAGGAGATGTTGAAGAAAGCAAAGACAGCAGTGACAGTCTTGGCTGAGCAAGAACAAGTGGGAAACAATGTTGGTATTCACTACAGCATCAACTTTCACTGTCAATCCAGTAGAACATTTTAGTGTAGCAAAATAAGAGTTCATCAAGGAAAATTCCATTTACCGGATTAAATCAGAGCAGTTGTTGTGTTGATGTAGGCTGTGTCTAAAACATACACTATTTTTAAAAAGCAGATAGAGTATCGGTACGTGGCAGCCACTACAGTTTTGAGAAGTAATACGAAATTTTGCAAATCATGTTCCACCAATTTTTGTTTTTTTCATTTCTTCTCCTTTAAATAATAGCTTTACATCTCTTTTCATAAAAATCCTATCAGCTCATCCATATTCATTCTTCAAATGTTATTTCTGAGTCATTTTATATCTTGTCATAATCTGTAGTATGTTTCAGTCATCATTAAAAAAATCAGGAATACTGTCAGTGTCATGCAGTCTCTATAAGGGTTAACCTATGCATGACTAATTTTGTTGAAATTTTATAACTTGTGCTGATGAGCAATTCTAGTATTTGGATCAATGTATTACCACATCAACTCAATAGCTGGACTCAGAGGATGTGCATTTTGTACTGGCCCAATACCTGGATCAACAAAAGGGGTCAGAGGTCACAGACAATTCCATCTTCTCTGATCTCCCCATTTACTGGGAGGATGAGTTTCACAAAGATATGGAAGCTCTCAATGTAAGTTGAAAATGGACCATATGAACATTATTAAAGAAATCAATTTCAGTCTCCTTATATTTGAACAAAAGTCTTGTAAAACTAGAGCTTGTATATTTGAAGCCATACTGTTCGATAAAACAAATACTGATGTAGAAACTAGAATAGTGGAGAGTTGTGTAGGCTAATTGAATCATTCTCAGTGCACTTATATAAAGTTAAGTGAATCAAGTTTAGTCAGATTTCTGAGATCTGTATCAGCCTTGTTTCTCTCACTAATTTGATGTTAAGTGAATCAGTAAAGAAAGGGATGTATGGTAATAAAGTAAAGTTGAAAAACTGTTTAAAAGTTTAATTTTTAAATTATAAATTCCACAGTACCTGTATTTCTCTGAAAATATTCCAAGAAAACTTACAATACTTCAATAAATGAATTTTGTTTAAATGTAGAATTTGTTTCAATGGAAAAATCCTTTTCCATCATGGACCTCATTAGTTTGCTTAATGTATCATGAGGTAATATTTGATTTTGACAGGTGCTGCCACCTGATGTTCTGACTCGTGTGAGTGATTTCATTCCTGAAGTCATCACCTTCATTGAAAAAATCATCAGGAATGGCTATGGGTAAGGTTGAATTGAAAGAACATCAAAACTTATACTACTGACAGTGTTTTAAAGGGGACTGTGTTGCTGAAAATCAACCTTTTAATTTCCTCTATGTCCTTTTCCTTTAGTGTCATTTATCAATGGTTTAATCGTTAGGAAAGAAAAGAAGTGCAGTTTCTTCACTGGCCTTCAGATGATCAACTGAATTCTATGTTTAAATAGACTGAACTAACTGTTTTTCAGTTTCTTCTTTTCAGTAGCAGGAAATATGGTATGTTTTACTAGGGTTTAAGGCATTTATTCATGCACATAGATGAAAAACCTCTAGATATGTTGTCGAATGATTAATTAAAATTAAAATCATTGATTTCTATTGTCGCTGATTTGAGATAAAACATTACATTTTATTTTTCAAACAGCTACGTGTCAAACCAATCTGTGTATTTTGACACCAGAGCATTTGACAAAGCACCAGATCATTTCTATGCTAAAATGGTCCCAGAAGCTTATGGAGATCAGAAAGCTCTTGCAGAGGGAGAAGGTACGATAGCTGTGTTTTCTGTTATTAGACAATCAAATGCACATGTGCATTCACAAGGCTGAATGAGCATCCTGATGTTTTCATTTCAATCTCATAATTTAAAGTTTGCTTTTCTTTTTTATGTAGAATGCAACATTCGCTAATATGTCAATTGATATGTTTTTAGCCAAAAAACATCTGCTAAAAGCATACATCTGTGAAATATAATCAGATATTTTGACAGGAAATTCAAAATGCCTTTCTAATGTTTCAGGAGAACTTAGTATTTCAGCAGAGAGTCAGGGTGAGAAGAGAAATTCCACAGATTTTGCATTGTGGAAAGCTTCCAAACCTGGAGAGCCCTCGTGGAACTCCCCATGGGGAAAGGTATGGAACAACGTGAGGAATATGTATCTCACTTATTGAAAACAACCCTGATCTTCAAGAATTATGAGGACACAAAAAGCTTGTGGCTTAAACATATATCTCACCAGTTTTAGTTAGGCAAAAATTAAAAGGAAAGATCAATGAAATAAATTTGATACAAGATTTTGTGGTTTAGTTTCCAAGGAATGGAGAAAATAGTAAAGGGAAACATGTAAAAATCTTATAGTTCATATAGCCATTTTCATTTCAAACTGAAACAATCTCACACATACGGTACACATGCATCTTAATTTTAACTAATTTCATTTACTATGCAGATAAAGCATGATTTCATGTAATATGACATATTTGCCTAAACATGTAGTTTGAATCAGACAAAGAATGCCAAAGTTATAGGCCATTTTTCATTCATACACATTTCCTATAAACTAATGACAGAAAGTTTGAAGTGATATTTATCTCCACACTGAAGGGAAGACCAGGCTGGCATATTGAGTGCTGTGCGATGGCAAGTGATGCCTTTGGAGAAACCATGGACATTCACTCCGGGGGAGTTGATTTGAAATTTCCTCACCATGACAATGAGCTGGCTCAAGCTGAGGTAACATCGAAAGAATAAACCTCTAGGACATCAAATACCATCTGTAATACATGGAAAAGTCATCTTGAAGAAGCAAATAGCTGAAAATCCCTGCACATTTCTGTACAGCACACCCAAAGTTTAGATATAATCATGACATTAGCACCTATAAGTGGTCTAATCGCATGAGTACTGATTTTCAGATTGATCTACACAATGGGAACACCCCATTACTTCCCAATTTAATTTTGGCTATGAAATATTCCAAGACTATATTTGACAAATCTGTACAAAGCAAATGTGATAAACCACTTCTTTTCACCAGTTCTACAGTATAAACTTTAGTTAAATTGTTTGTTTGTATCATGTGTTACTGAAATGCGTGTAGAATTCTAATCAACAAATATCACCGAGTGACTTCTGGTTTCTGTTTTTGTTCTTTGTAGTTTCAAAAAGAGAGTGTCAACCAATGGAACATGTTGTAAACCTCCCATAGATATTATATTGCATTTACCACTCAATTATTTTTTTGCTTTTTTCTTGCACTAGGCACATTTTGAACATGGGCAGTGGGTGCACTACTTTGTTCATTCTGGACATTTGACAATTGAAGGCTGCAAAATGTCCAAGTCTCTGAAAAACTTCATCACCATCAAGGAAGTGCTGGAAAAATACACTGCAAGACAAATGAGGTTTCTCTGTCTGCTGCATTCATGGAAGGACACACTTGATTACAATTCCAAAACCATGGATGAAGTTTTGGAGTATGAAAAATTATTGAATGTAAGCTCTAATTGTATCTTTTACAGATGTTAGTACTGTATTTATATACTACTAAAGATGTAACAAAATATTCATGTCTAATTAACTCTATCTCCTAAAGATCAAAGTTTAGAGATATGAAGTAGATCTGCCAGATTTTATTACTTGTTCTTTGTTTTACCCCTCTTCTTTTACTCCAAATAAATAAGGAAATGCAAAGACACATGCATAGGCTCATGAATGTGATATATACAGTTCATCTAAGTGACAGAAATCTTTTTTCAGTTTGTGGAATTACTGAAAAAAAAAAAATGTACATTGTCATCCAAATTCTCGATAGTTAATGATATTACTTTTCATAAACAATTATTTGCTCAAACATAACACTCTGTTAATAAATAAAGAGAGATCAATTTCTGATCATTTTTTTCAAATCTTGTCATGAGTTGTATCGTAAATGCTGTAAAATTCAGGTGTGGCTCATGTGATCTGACCATCTCTGTTGATTTAAATATTTCTCTCTTGCCTGTGATTGATCAGGAATTTTTCATGAATGTGAAAGACAGCATCAGGTCTATCCCATCCTCTGGTTATGGTGCATGGGCGAAATGGACTCCAGATGAAGTTAGACTGAATGCAAAATATATTGAGATATGCCAGAATGTTCATGAGGCTCTTTGTGGTGGGTACTTTTTCCAAACCTGAAGCTTACCCTTAACTGATTCAGTCCATAGTAAATTAGAATAATTGTCGAGGCCATATCTGTTGTGACTAAAAGTTAACGTGCATTTCATTTGCTGCCCTACACATATTTGAACCAGAATAAACCTTAGAGATGAGAATATTTATGATACTTATTTATATTCATTAATGCTGGAAAGGATCAGTTGGATTTGAAACAGTGATTTATTCTTTTCTGTATTAAGATGAAGCTGTGAGCAGTTCACTGGAGAGCTTTTGCAGAAGAATAAAAGATTTTAGTTCCACAATGCTGACCCAAAATATCTCGAAGTTTGTGACAGTATGAAGAAAAAAAACAAAAACAAGAACACATAACATATTTAAAAGATGAGATTCTTTTCCTACTGACATGTAAACAAAAAAAAAAAAGACAGGTGCTTTGGCTGCTTTGCTTTTCTAAATTGATGGGGTTGGTATTGCCAGAGACACTAATCATGAACAATCAGTGCCACTGACACAGACAAGGATAGTCAGACTGTGAATTATTCAAGCTTGAAAGTGAAGAAACTCAAAATAACTTCACTCTAACTTCTGTTTTCCCCTGGAGATCAGCATTGAGTTACAACGCACAGCACAATGTGCCTAGCAATGTCCAACAAGAGGTTCTAGAGTTGAAGACTTGCAAAGAATCAGCATGATATTTACATGTCATTATACAAATCTTCTCAAAAGAACAACTTTTTGTTTAAATCTTCAGATGACATCGACACCCGCAGAGTCATGGGCTATATCAGAGAAATGATCTCAGCAGTGAACATATATCTGAAATCTGCACGCGACAGCCGCCGAAAACCAACCAGAGTGTTGTTGGTGAACATTGCCACATACATCACAGATCTGCTCAAAGTCAGTCATGAATGAATTTTTGTTGTCGTCAGATGATTTTGTGTTTCTTAGGGATAGAAAAAAAACAAAAAGAGCCTTCTAAAACTTAAAATTGTTTGTCCAAACAAGTATATCTTTTAACGAATACAAATACGAATAGTTTGTTTGTCAATGAGGAAATACATTTTGACCTGTGCAGAAGAACAATTGAAACAAAAATATATGAAGAGCATACAGCACAAAGATACCTTAAACAATTCCAATGTATGCATACCATATAATATACTTCCATACCTACATATTCATACACACGTATCACACAGACACATGCACACACATACACATAATACACAGCCATATGCATACCTACAAAAATACACACATACACACACAAAAATACACACATACACACACATATACACACATACACACACACACACATACATATAAACATATACATACATACATACACATACATAATACATACTTACATACATACATACATACATACATACATACATACATACATACATACATACATACATACATACATACATACATACATTTATACATACGTATGACAACATGGTATGAACACTGTGCAACCGCTAGCATTTACACCATACGTTCAAATTCTGCAACCTTCTCACTGATGATGGTACAAACAAATTTTTATATCTTTCTGTCCTCACTTTTTTTTAAAGAAGCCTCTTCCTGCATTTTAAGTTTGAACAAACATACTCAGGATTTAATGGATGTTTCACATTTGAGATTATAGTTTTCGCTTATATCGTCAATGCATGGTAGTTGGATGTTGATAAGTTTAATGACTTTGTCAGTTACATTATTTAACTTTTTCCTGTCTGCGTTTGTGATGCTTCCACCCCAACAAGTGATTCCAAACAATAAGACACTTTGAATTGTTGATGAATAAAACATCTTTAGAATTTCAGAATATCAAGGGTTTTTGAATAGTATGCTTTATAATAAGAACTTTGGATATTAAAACATAACTCATCATTTGAGTACTAATCTGTAATTTAATGAAAGTATGAAAACAATTTTAATTCAGAAATTTTCAGTTCCTAAAGTATTTCATGCACTGGGTCCTCACATATAGTAAATCACCTTTTTCTTTACCACGGATTAAATGGCAAAATGATTTTGAATACTATAAATTTTTCTGGAAAAGTAGTTGTCTTTAATTTCATTTTTCATTTAGTATTATCATTTTTCTCACAGATTTTTGGCATCATTCCCAAAGACCAATCAATCGGATTCCCATTGGCTGGATCTGTTGGAGGCCAGGTGAATAATCATGCCTATCTGTAGACATTCTATCTTTACGGATTTCATGAGCTGAATACCGGATTAATTATCACACTTTAGTCCAAAACAATTAATATTTTTCATTCTCGAGTCTGTCTTTGCAGATAATCTCCTTATTTCTTCTGTGAGACAAATTGTGGCTGACTGTAACTGTAATGTTTTATGACTGTAGAATCATATTTATAGAAATGCTGATCTCATTGTGTATGTGTATGTGGGTGTATGTGCATGTGTTTGCATGGGCACACATATGCTCAAGTGATATACGTAGCTTCTCTTAATAATGATAATTTTTATTTTTGGTATGTAAGAAGTGGAAATGCATTTGGCCTAAGTCAATGTTTGTCCTTCTCTTGTTTGTGTCATACACCGTCCACCGTCCTTCTTGTTTGTGTCATACACCGTCCTTCTTCTTTGTGTCTTACACCGTCCTTCTTCTTTGTGTCTTCAACTGTCCTTCTTCTTTGTGTCATACACCGTCCTTCTTCTTTGTGTCATACACCGTCCTTCTTCTTTGTGTCTTCAACTGTCCTTCTTCTTTGTGTCTTCAACTGTCCTTCTTCTTTGTGTCTTACACCGTCCTTCTTCCTTGTGTCTTCAACTGTCCTTCTTCCTTGTGTCATACACTGTCCTTCTTCTTTGTGTCATACACCCTGCCATGTTGACAAGGTTGGTCTTATTCTCCCTCTTCACTGCTAAACAAAAGGAACTAGAATACAAAGGCCATGGCTAGCTGGACTTAAGTCCGTGTAGTCTCGAAGTCTAGCCGGACTTATTCAGTCTGTCTCATTGTCTGAATTTCTCAATATCGCTGTGAAGTTTTAAATCCACGTCATGTTCCTTTGGGAAGGGGTGGGAGGCATGTGCTCGATGCTTTAAGACTAAAAATAGCTTATCAGAAAATGATGATCAAGGTTTATCATCATCATCGACGATCCTTTTCACTTGAAAAACTAAATGAGGTCAAGATCTCTACATTCTACATATCCTTCAACTGCACCCTCAAAAATTATTTCAACAAGACACAAACACACACACAATACAAAGAACAGAAAAGAAAGTATTATTATATAGATCTACATGTAGATGTAGACGAGTTAGAGTTGGAGATGAGCCCTCCACTCTCAGGTGCTGACGTATGCAAGATGTATCTAATCTAGCAAAAGCATCTCCTGCAAATTACCCATCAAAATTGTCACGACTTTGCTGAGATTCGAACGCGAAAGGATGGGAATATCAGTCTGGGAACTTATTTATTCTGCCACGGACGACTTCAAGCTCCCGGTGAAGAACATTATTATGATCCAAATTTACCCGGATTTTCAGAATTCTGTTCATGATTTCTTACTTTCTCTCACTAATGATCCAAATCTAAGTCAGAAATGCATCATGTGCACTATAAAAAGCAATAGATCTAAATCAAAATTCCTCTCGAAAAAAAAGTGCAGTATAAAATTAAAATCCAAAAATAAAATCGGGTCTAGAGGCTAAAATCCCCTGTCGGTGGATTATAGATTATCAGAGGCAGTTACTTTTTTTTTAAAAATCATCATCGTTATTTTCTGATTTTTCAAACAAATATCATAAACAAACTAAACAACATTCACGTTGAATACGATCGCAAGTTGATTAAAAAGTCGGAGGAAGAAATAGACAATAAGTCCGAGTAGACCCGTGGGCTAGCAAAACACAGAAGATGTAATCAACAAAACACAGAGATTCACCCACAAACTACAAAGATATAATCAAGAACTTATTTTCTCAAATCTTAAATTTTATCACGTGGCATTGGTTTACAATCTCATTACTTGTCAGTGTCAAATACATTGGATGAATGACATTAAGCAATTTGAGACTGCATTAGTTCTTTATTTTTCTGATATTTTGATGAATTTTCTTTGTGTATATGTTGCACATTTGAGTGAAGGGCACCAAACTCATTTAGTTTCATCATTCATCAAAGGTCTTTCGGTGACATAATTCATTTTAGTTGTAAATCATATCTAGTTAATAGAACCTCTGAGAGAAATTTTGCTGGTGTGACGAATCATGATTATGCAGTATACTAGCGGTTGTGGTCTGGTAAGGTCGTGTGTACTCTTGGTCCGTGCGTTGTGAGTGATTCTCAGCTGACTGTAAGTGTGCTTACTGGGCCCATGCGATCGTGTGTGTTCGGTAAAGGTCGAGACAGCTGTGGTCTGACCTTATGTGTATGAGTATGAGTGATGCTCAGCTGATTGTAACTGTGTGTTCGCCAAAGGTCGAGACGGCTCTGGTTTGACCTTGTGTGTGTTTATTATGTCATGTGCACACACTGGTCGCTTTGAGAGACTTTGAGAAGAAAGTGTTCTAGATAGGCTGGTGTCTATATATAATAGGGGCCCAGCCAGAGTGTAAGGCAAGAGGTGAGGAAAGCAAGAAGTGTGTCGAGCAAGAAGTAGTGTAATGTAGTGTAGTGTAGTGTTGTCAGCTGCCCTGAGGTGTACATTGTTTCAAACACCTGCAATAAATTCTGCATTATTTCGAGCTGAGGATTCCTGTTCTTATTTCACTGTTGCACTGTGCATACCTATACAACTAGGCCTATACCTGTTCAACACCCGGAGTCCGTGACAGCTGGGTGACATGAATTTTTTTACTTTTGATTTCCTTCATATTACAGCTATTTCATAATCCTATTTATGTACAGGAGGAGAATGTTGTGATGCCATATCTCTCGGCCTTCGCTGACTTCAGAGAAAAGGTCAGAGACATTGCCAAGCAGCAGAAAAGTAAGCTTAGCTGTCTACTTATATTAATATAGATTTTGTTTTTCCATTTAAATTAAGTAATGTATTGTTTAGGATCTCAAGAATATTATTTAAATGCGTTAGAGTATTTGGCCTCAGATATAAAACAGCATTTCCTCAGCTACCAATCGTTAAGTTGGCCCATAACCTCTCCTTCCACCTCAACTCTCTTCCCTCGTGTTTGTTTAAAATCAAACTAATACAATAATACTTGGCATGGTATGAACGAAGCATAAGTGGAGACCATTATATGTCAAACTCATAAGAGATCTCACAAGAAAAGAAACTGCATTGTGTGCACAATTTACTGAGGCCTACATTATATTTCTCTCTGTTTTTTTCTGTCGGTGTCCTCCTTATCATCTCAGTATTGCAGATTCTTTTGTTGATTGTGTAACATCCATGTTGTTGCCATTATAAGTTGCTCTCAGTCTTTCTTAACTCTTCTTACTGCTTATGCAAATAAAAAAGAAAACTACTTACCTGTTTTGTTCCATACCAGTTGGACAGATTTTGAAGGAATGTGATAAAGTGAGAGATACAACTCTTCCAAATCTCGGGGTGAGGCTGGAGGACCATGCAGGCGCAGCAGCTGCAATCAAGTTCGTTGGCAAATAATGCATGAGAGCATTCAGAAAGAACCGTCAATTCAATACGTTTGACGACTGAGAATGAATTCAATGGAAACGATGCAAACATCTTTCATGGCATTTGCTGTGACTTTTTCTATATTTTTAAAATAAAGAATTGTCAAGTTGACTTATAGTCATCACTTACTAGTTGCTAGGATTGATTGATTGATTGATTGATTTACATTTCAAGATCAACAATTGCTTGAGGAAAGAGAATTTTCAGGAGACTATCAGTTTGCTTGCACTTATTCATTAAATGAAGTCAAGAGAAGTTTTCAAGTTCAATAAGCAGTCATGTAGATAATTGTTATTGTTATTTTGTTTGGCTCATCAACGTTAATAGTAAACTTTGGAATTCAGAGGAAAAATTCATGAATGATTTAGTCTCATGAAATATTATTTCATAATGAAGGAAGCAGCCAAAAGAGGGCGCTGCAAACCTGACTATGGTCACTGGCAATGGGCATATTGTCATTTGAGAGACTTGTCAACCGATGTTCCCTTCCTATTTAAAGCAGTCTTATCTGTTACTTCATAGAACAAAGTTTTTTTGTTTGAATGTGGTTCTTTGGATGACAGAAACTGTCAGCAAAAAATGTTAAAAGATTGCAGATCAAGATAGAAAGGCTGGGTTGAAGAAAATCATATTGGAAATCATTCTTATCCACATCTGAGTGTTAAGTTTATATATATAATGTACTTATATATTAATCATTGACATAAATCTGAGGCAAACTGATTTGGTTTATTTTCCATGGTATTTTACTTTTGAAAAATGCTGCTGTTGTATATTTGTTAATTATATATAGTGATTTACAGCATAAAATAAGTGTCGACTTTTCTTCCTTCTATTTTTTAACAAGTTTTTTCTATGTTTTTTTTTTTTTAAACTTACTTTATGTGAATCATAGAATTTCGAAATGGCATCATTCTTCTTCCCATCACAACTTTTGTTTAAATTAATCAATAAATGACAATTCTTGTAATAATATTATGCACTCGTCATATTCCGAAATATTCTTATTTACAAAGAAAAAACTGACACTACCAACCACTAAGTTTGATATTGGTCTTGCAATTTCTGGTGCAGAAAACTGCCGATCCGATGGAACATGACTATGCTTCATCAATCATCTAAGTATTCACTTGATTGTCAAAGTGTGAGATATGGCATCCAGCATTTATTTATTAATTTATGTTTGTTCTTGTGTGTGTGTGTGTGTGTGTTTTTCAGTTAAGAAAATAATGAGCATAAGTCATGCTTTTTGATAACTGAGTTCTACAATCCAGATCTATATGTCATAGGTCACACAAATCACATTAATGTATTTTTTTTTTATTCGCACTGTTTCTTTTGTGCCATAAGTTTCAGGAAACAGACTGTCAGAAAAGAACTCAATTCGATCCTGTACAAGCTCAAGAGGCTACATGCATGTTTTATATCACAATTTGAGTGTGGAATAGAAAATCAGTCTGCTCAAATCCACTGTGAAAAGAAGATGTTACACATGAATCATGAAATATCAAAATTTGCATACAGCCGAACAGATCTGAAAAAAAAACAAAAAAACCCAATGTTCTTCACTTTGAGTTACCTGTATGTTTTTATTCATATCATCCCTATTTCTGAGTAAGTAATAAAGAAATGACAGAAATTTTACAGAGGGAAATGGGAAGATGAGAGTCTCACAGTTAAATTATACGGAAGATTGGTGGACCCTGAGCATACATTGCACAAAGACATTAAATTTACATTTACAGACAAAGATGAGGAAAGGATACATGATTTCTTGCACATACTGACACGAACAAATCTAATAGTTACCTAAAGCTTAAATGACAAATGCTGGTTGTAAATATTTAAAATTAGTTTTAAATGAAAGAGAAAGAGGACTGATTTACCTATTTATACTTCATCAGTAAACGTTTGCTAAAAGTTAAAAGTAAAATATGTAGGAACAGATCCTTACATTTAGGTAAGAAGAACTACATAGGCCCTATATATAGCAATAATGAACAACCAGAACAATCCCTTTACATAATACAAGCACATTAGCTTCCATCAACTGCTACTTAAACTGATTATCAGAAAACCATGGTCATTTCAAAACAAAAACAAAAAATCAGAAAAAAAAAGCCATGGGAACGGACCAATTAGATGAGAGGAGGAAGCTAAAAAAAAAAAAAAAATGTGCTGGATGGATATAGACAGAGAATGAGGTAAAAACAACACCAGCAGAGTCTTAGAAGGAACCTACAAGGCAAGAAAATAAGTATTAGGTACGGATTACCATAAGTTCGTGTTGGACAACAGTATAATTATTACAGTGGAACCCGCGAAAAGTCAACTCGCTTTAGTCAACCTACTCCGGCTTTTCCTCTGTATTCCCATTAGTCTTGCCTCTGATAATGACAACACCTTCAGAGGTTGAACTAATTTGTCTATAAAAAATGGCTTAAAAAGACACTGAACAGCCAGCACAGAGAATAGATTTTGGTTGGTCAGTCTAAGAACCATCACAGACCTTTGAATTCAAAGAGAATCGAGCTATTAAGCTGAACCAGTGTCAAAATATGTATAGCATTATGCTGAGGAGTATTTTAGAAGTGGTGTATGGTTGTACTGCCAAAGATTTATGCTATTTATGGCAGTCATATAGACACTAGTGAACTTTCTGTCATTTTCAGTATTGTACCATTATGTCACTATAAAACTATAACTTGTTCGTATACAGACTTTTTTGGTGTGTGTGCATTAAACTTTTTATGTGTTGTTTAATGAGTTAAGTGTTCTTGGTTTGTGTCAGACTTTTTTGCAAACTGAACAATTTAAACTATGTAGTTGTTAATCTGTTATGCAAATGCGTTATTGAACTTGTGTGGGGATTTTCTCAAAATGATTGACTTGAGAATGCATGAATTTATAAGTCTAAAAATGTTTTATATTTAGCTCGGCACTACATCACCATTACCGTTACTTGTCTCTCCTTTGAACTAGAACAGACCACAGGCCACATTATTCAATCCATCTTGGGATATGAGAAAACTCCAGTGGGAGGTTGAAAGACGTATTACAGAGCGTAGTCTTGAGATTATGTTGCCATATATATATATGCATAAAAGTAACTGTTTTGGAAATGCTTCACAGCAAATTAAAATATATATATATATTGCATTTCTTCGCTGGGAAGAAACTGATGGACCCTGATTGTTGACGGTTTGAGGAAAGAAATCTTTTGGGCAAAGTCAAAGTTGTGACACTATTCCATTTGCTCCATTCTGCCCAAATCCACCACATCATGCTGTGCTGCTATCTTTATTTTTTGGCCCATCTCACCTATTCCCTGTGGTGAACCCAATCTTTCGCCCCAACACTTAAGTGCCCCCTTTGTCTGTCAAGAGCTGTAAGTTGTTTCTATAGCCTGATATAAACTGCACAATATTAAGACATCTCCACTCATCAATAAATTGCATCTAATCACTGCTACAAATTAAATGAAAGACCAAAACCTTTTTTTTTCCTTTTTGATTTGAATTAAGCATACATCAGTCATGCTTCTCAGAACATTAGGGATAGCCATTTGTTTAGGGGCATCTATTGCACTGGTCAAACTGTATCCTGATACTGCACATTGTAGGAAATTTAAGATTAGGTTGGATGAGTGAGACACCTGTTTTACCACATATTTATTCCATCAGTAAATTTAATCCAGTGGTCAGTTCCCTGAAGGAAAGAATATTTTTGTTCCTCTGATATGTCCAGCAAAGGTTAAGGGCTGGGTGGGCAAAAAAAAAAAAAAAAAGAAAAAGGGGGGGGGGGGGCCCCTTCTTTTCCCCAGAG
>JBCAUA010550561.1:0-16578 GCA_038406235.1 Peronia verruculata | reverse complement strand
GCAATATTAACAACAAGAATGAAAAGAAGAATTAATTAGAAAACCAACAATAGATGGCATTTGCGTTCCCATCCCCCTCCCCCCCCCCCCCCCGCGTCCCCTGCACAATATCAGCTTCAAGTGCTTTCCAGTTTGAGACAGATATTATCTCAGGAAGCTTATAAGGCGGTAACTCATTTAGCTCTCAAATTCTTCTCAGCTTAACAGTAACACTCCTTGTCAAATCTTGCGTACACATTTTACGTGAGTCATGAAATGTGTGTAAATTGTCTTTCCCAAGGACAAAATATCAGGTTATACATTGGAGTCGACGCGATCTTTCCGAGTTTGAGTCTGATAGTCCAACTGCTAGATCACTAACATACCGTTCTTGAATGACCAAAATAGTTATGGTTATAGTATTTGGCAGAGATTATTTCCTAGCACCGTTCTAAATACTACACCAAAAAGTGAGGCCAGAGACTGCGAAAATAGAATTCGATGCCATTAACATTTATTTCAACATTGGTCTTATTAACATCACAGTTCTGGCAACATCTAGAAACATATTTTGCAAAGAATTATGACAGCACTGCTTCCATTGCAAGGTGACACATTTGCAAAGATACCCATATCAGTCTCTGTTCCCCCCTCCATAGGTCCCAATAGGAGATCGTTTTGCAGATTGTCTGCCCTTTCCAAAAGAGGGACTCGTATAAGGGGAGATCATTTTGAACAGCCCTATTACTTCCCTTTGCCAGACAAAAAAGTGTTGAGCAAGCAGTGTAAAGAGGTAAAACATCCCCCTATTTCATGCCATTCGAAAAAACTGATAGCCAAAAAAGAAATGATAAAATTATAATAAGAAGAAAACATTCTCTTTGCATCGTAAATTTTTAGGGAATGTTTCATGGTGAATGTTTTAAGCAAAGGGCGCAAAGGTGATTTTTGTCCTCGTTACACAACTTGTTCAATCCCTCTTTTGTCTGGTAAAGGGAAGTAATAGGACTGAGCACAATGATCTCCTATTGCTTGGAGGAAGAGAAATAACTTTTTTTCCCTCTTGATGTCGTTCTTTTCGTATCGTTTCTTTTCTTTTCTTGTCACTTCCTTTCTCCTCTTTTATTTTCTTTCTTTATTTCTTTCTTTCTTTCTTTCTTTCTTTCTTTTTTTTTTCATTTTCATCCACACAAACCCATGTCCTGGATTGTATCGACAATATTAACTGGCTAGCCACTCACGATGTGGGACTGGGACAAGGAATCAGATGTGGCTTCCATGTGGCTGTGGACATGGAGTGCTCATCAGCAGCGTAGCACCGCCACAGACACTGAATGAGGTTGGCGGCCGGGACTCGCCGTCTGTTCAGATGTTTTTGACGCTGCTGCTGCTGCACCTTCAGGGCGAAACCGGAACCCAGGATACCCTAGGGAATCATGGAAAATAAATCCGTCTATGAGAGAGAGAGCATTTAATATACTCAAGTTTTGATTGGGTAGCGAATAACGAACACAAACACATACCCAAAACAAACAAACAGACAAACTCATAAGTTGTTTTGAAAGGGGGGAGGGAGCTATATGGACCTGAAAAGGGGGGGGGGACAGGAAAAGGCCCAATTTCTATGACGGGAGGTCCCAGCCTTGACACACCTTACCGCTCACCTGACGGGCCGGGGGTAGGGGGGGGGGGAGGAGGTCTAACCTTGCTAAAAGTGGCTTAGGATAAAATTTATTTCAACTTACCAACTACATTTTTATAATGCTCGTAATATACTGCTTTTACTTCAGTGTTTCTTTTCCACAACAGAAAATAAAATGTATATCAAAACGCTGATGACAGGGGGTCGTGTGGATTTCGAGCTTTTGGGTTAGGGGTGGTGAGGGAAAAGACGTCGTAAACCACTGCTCTAGGAGCTGGCTTTTTCATATCAGAGCCGCGACACAATGTTTACATTGACCACATGAGGAGAAACAAAGGACACTGGTCATTGCTAAGAGAAAGTTAGACAAAACTATTTGAGATGAGAGACGATGAAATCAGGTTCTCCTCAAACTTTGAGCATATGAAGTTATTGGTATCTCTGTAAAGATTATTGATTTGCCTTTCTATGTGTGAAAAAAGTTTTGTTCTACCTTATGTAGAAGGTTAAAGACGATAGGGGTGACCTGCTGCTGCTGTTGAATTTACTGACAAAATGGCCGATCAGTTCAGTAAATCCTCATCAATCTTTGTTAGCCCATGCGGCTGAATTACAAATTTCGGGCTTTTATTTCATGTATTTCAGCAAATTTAACCCTGAAATGCATTTTTACATTGATATAGAAGGGTTCTGTGAAGAAAAAAAAATGCCTTAAAAATTAATTCACAGTTGAAAACCACGTGATTTCTCCGATCGCTTCAGTTTGTCAAGCACCTGGTTTCAATGTGTTGCGTCTCATGTAAAAACGAGATAAATATACCAGTCGTTACTGACAAAGAAAAAAACAAGAAATTGTTTGTTTCAGGGCAATGAATGGACAATTCACAGAATCGATAAGGACAAACAATTCGTGACTGAAAGAATATAAAGAGAACATTGTTACAAGGGAAAGAAATTATCAACAAGTTTACAGAAAATAACAGATAATAATTTTGCAAATTATTTGCCGGTGAGCTTCCATTTCCTGAAGCTTCACAAAAGAGGCAAAATATAAAGTTATCGTGCCATATAGTTACTTGGACTATTACGGGAAAATCTCAAGCGGCACATCCATCCATCCATCCATCCATCCATCCATCCATCCATCCATCCGTCTGTCCATCCATCCATCCATTCATCTATCCCTCCATCCATCCATTCATCCATTTATCCATTCATCCATCAATTAACAACTCCACCCATCCATCTATCCATCCTTCCATCCATCCATTTTTTCCATTTATCCATCCATCCATGAAATCAATCAATCAATTAACAATTCAGCCACTTGATTTATACTTTGATCTTGTAAACATTTATTCTTGAAGTGTAATCAGTGGAATTGGCTATGTTGGTGAGCTCCCTGTGGGAAAAACAGGTTCATGATTGCAACAGCATACTCACAGCCGGCAAAGCAAAGAAGGAAATTCCAAGAATTGCTGAGAACGAGGCGATGACCTTTCCACCCCAAGTGGCAGGAACTACGTCACCATATCCCACAGTGCACAGTGTGACCTGGAGAGAGGAAATACAAGCGTAACTGTAGTATAAAGACATCACATGTAATGAATAAACAATAGATGTTGCCCAGGTAGGCAAAATGAATGAAAGAACATAACAACAACAACAACAGGATAAAGAAAACAAATTAAAAAAAGAAAAAAAAAAGGAAACGGAATAGAAGCAGAAAAGAAGGGCGGGGGAGACGAAAGAAAGAAAGACAAAATGAAAGAAAAGAGTACACAGAAAGAAGGAGAAGAGGAGAAAAAACAAAGAAATAAAGAACGGAAGAAAGAAAAAAAACCCAGAAAGACAGACAGAAAGAAAAAAGAACGAGAGAAAGACAGAAAGAAAGAAAGTAAAAAAGAAGTAAATTTAAAGGGAAAGTTGATGGCACTATTTTTGTGACAGATCTTTTCCTCAGTGATTATCAGCATCACCATTGTCAGCATCATCGTTGACTTTACAATACAGTCATCATCATGATCAACATCATCATCATTTTATAAAATACAATAGAACTGTCAGACCGGCAACTAGCAAAACAATTCAAGAAAAACAAATAACATAGAAATCTATAAACTGCTTGATTGTGATGGTCGAATCTCTGCCACATTTTCAAGCCCGCTTGGCTCTTCGTCAGGGCAATAATAATAATATTAATAATTATCATCATCATCTTATAAAATAGAAAAAAAAAAAAAAAAGACTGTCCTAAAGGCAATTAAAAAAAAAAAAAAAAGCAATGACATAATATTTAACAAACAACTTGATCTTGAACTTAAAATGAATGCCAAACTTTCGAACCAAATTGGTCCTTCCTAAGTCAACATCATCATCACCATCATCATCAACGTCATCATCTCACTCACTATCATCACCGCACAATGAGCTGACATACCTGCACTACAGTGTATGCTGAAAAGTTGGTACACACTCACTGACAATTATGAACAAACAAACACACCCAAAAATCCAAACACAAATCCTGTTTCCTTTTTCACTAACTGTTTTCTTTATTTCATGAGTACAGATACAGCGAGCATACACTTGAAAACAAAAACAAATAATAATAATAATAATAATAAAAGGTAACGAAGCTAGCAATAAATTGGACCAAACGCGATGAATGAGCAAAAAGGTCAATCTAGTTTTAAGGTCAACGTTCTCTATCAATACCGTAACTACAAACTACAGAATTTGGCATCAATTAGTCTGGTTGTGGATTTCAATTGGCAGTCAGGAAAAAGTAGTAGAAAGGGGAGGGGCTCGGGGGGAAGGGAAGGAGAGCAACATTGACCTAATAGGGCGATAGGTTTGCTCTAACAACTACATGAAGACAATGTTGCACACAGCTGTACAGATTGTAAGGACGAATGAAGAGATATATGCCAATTAAGATTGAAAAGCTCCGTGTGATAACAACATCTCGCGACACTGGTTATTTTCTGGTTATAAAATGAAGATTATTTCTCTCAGCTGTTGGAGAAATGTCTCAAGGTATTCTGTGAGCATTCAAAGGAGATGGTTATAACTGAAGTTATATTAGGATTCTTGAAGCGTAGATATTGCAATGGAAAGAATAAAGTGACCGATAAAAGTAAGAATTTAATTAATTATTCGTGCGCGTGCATGCGTAGCTTTGACAGGGTGAAGGTTGTGACAGACTCAGAAGCGCCAGACTGCCACAACTACTCTGGCAATGAGCCCGGCATATATTCACTGATGACACAGCACGGGCGTGGCCGTACACGGCCCACACCGAGACTCGACCAGCCCTCGTTTCTAGTCTTGTCTTACTACTTAGACCTTAACAGGCAGATTGTACGAGGTGACATCGATTCTGACAGCGGTGTAAAGTCTTGGTGGGATCTGTCACAATGAGAAGTTACAGTTTATCGCGTGTTACAAAAATAATTTACAAAACAATTGATGTTTAAATAGGAAATGATAAAAGGAGGTTACTGGCTAAATGTACATATGTACAATTTGGAGGTACTTGCTTTGCCTTGCGCGATGTGAAGGTGGGACATTCGTGCTGGGTGAACTTTTGGTGACAGAACACCCTATTAAAGTTTATTATACGATGTGGGTCACATTATTATGTACGCATATCGGAGTTCAAAACGTCAGGGATTATTTTCTGTTAGAGCTTCATTCTCTTCACTGCGAGTCGTGTTTGCCCGACACACAAGGCAATGAGCCCTGACTGACCCATGGTCGCACACTCTGTTCATCTCACAGTTCTCTCACTCTATCCCTCTGCTATCTGTGGACACTAGTATTCCACAACAACAGTGAAGGAACAACTTGAAAAGCGACCGACATCCCATCAGAAACAAAGAACAGTTAAAATATGACATGATATCCCAAACCGTCCCGATAACAAGACAACGTGAACACCGATATCGTTTTTCTGTGCTTGACCTGGTTGACAACACAGCTTAGAGTGCTTGGGTAGCAATTATATTGTCTACAACCTCACTAACCACCAAAGAATCGCTGTCTGCTTTGATCCCAGCCCAGACTCCCAGCAGAACAAACGTTTCATATAATCTTCCCATTGATTTTCTTCCACTCTCCTTGCCTTCCTCTTGCCCAAGCTCTGAGCTAATTTCGTGAGGTCTTAGACAGCACATTGAAATTTTTCTCCAGGAGTGGTGAATTCATAGCTATATGTCTGAAATAGTTATTATTTCCTTTGTAGTAACGTACAAAAAGGAGAAGTCTGTCCTTCTTCAATGGGATGTTGACTTTGACAAAGGAAAGAGTGAAAAAAGGTGATTGCAAAGGAGAGAAAGAGAAGGAGGGCTGGCAGAGAGACTGACAGAGAAAGAGACAGAAAGAAAGAAAGAAGAGAGAGAGAGAGAAAGAGAGGGAGAGAAAGAGAGATGCACGTCCCCAGCAAGAACAAGCCAAAAAAAAAAAAAAAAGTATATGCAGATAAGAACCAGATACTCATCGCATAAAGTAGAAAAACAAAAACAGATTATTATCTTATAACACAAATAACAAGTACGGCAAGTGGACAATGAGTGACAATTATAGACCGTGATACAAAGAAGAACAAACAAAATGAGCTCCAAAATGTTGAAAATCATTGGCATAGACATGTCTAGTAACAGGACGACTCAAGCACAGGAGTATGTTGGTTATGGCAAAAGGTAGATAAATTGTGCAGAGTTGAACGTTTCCACATACTGAAGGCATGAACAGATTAAATTCGGAAACCAGCGTCCTATCCTAGACTTTTTGACAACAAAAGAGAGCCTTTATATAATTATATAGCCGGGTCTGATGTTGATACTTCAAACTGCAATGTGAATATGCATCAAAGCAAATTAAAGCTAAAGTGAATAAACACCTTTTCCTTAGACAAATCCTCTGCACAGTCCTTCCCTAGCCTGGTTGAAAACAAAAAATGCATCGTTTAAGCAGTGCTCATAGTGTGCGATTGAAATTAAAAAGCAACTTGTAAACTTTCATTGTAAGGATAAAGCAAGCACAGGCATATACACATATATAATTTACATCAGTGTCAATGGGTTATTCTATATTATGCAAGTGCCCTCTGTGGCTATGACCGCTGGCTAAGTGGTGTCTGACGGGACCATGACAATGGTAACATTTGCCAGTTACCTTAACTGCTTTATCCATCCAGTAGTTATTTCCGTCAGTCTTCAGCAGCACTTTGCGACAATTCGATTTCTCCTCTCTATTTCATGCTTATGCTACGTACACTGGCAATACACTTGTGCATATTTTCATCAGATTATTGGTCGTTCTCCTTTCCTCAAAGTATTAAATATCGGATGTTTCTTTGGTACAGTCATTAATTTCAATCTTACCCAGATATGAAATACGGAACGCTGCTTCAGTTCAAATGTTGAGATAACCGTCCGCAGGTGGCTGAAAGGCGTAGAGAGAATCTTTCCTTGGACTGCCCATATACACCCGCCAGACTTCATTTCTTCCCTCCCTACTCCCCGCCCTCCCCAATCCCTGTCTCTCCACTTTCTGCCCGGCTGTCTTTTGCCTGTTGAAAACTGATAAGACAGCATAAATATTTACTTTACAACTGACACACAGCACCAGCTTCACAGTTTTTATCAGGTTAAAAGAATCCACAGTTTGAATAAATCTGAATTTTCAGGTCCTCTCTGCTAGAGACAACCTCAAGAATTGTTTAACTGCACAGAAAAACAAGTCATGAATTACGATAATTACCAAAGCATTTCAGTTATGCCTCACTTTCTGGACAGATTCTCTAGCAGATTTCTTTTCTGGGTAAGAGAATAAAGATTAAACTGCGAAGTTCTGCACAGATAACACATCCCAGATGCTTGTTCGTAAATTACATTTGACCGACGCCTTGGCAAAGGTGCTGGACTCGAGAAATGACCACATTCATTCATTTATTCGCTAGCTACCATGAAAATGGTCTATTTATTTTGTTTTTTTATAAAGTGGCGGGAGGGGGGGGGATTCCCTTACTTGTTGTTATCCTTGTTATATTACTTATATACACTGAAAAGAAACATGCTGGCCATTATCTATGAAAACAACAACATAGCAAAAGAAAGAAAGAGAGAAAAAAAGGAATTTAAAAAAAAAAAAAAGTCTTATGTTGACTGCAACCCTCCGCATGGGTAGAAAAATATCAAATTTATATTATTCATATTACATTCAGATGACATTTAGAACCAGCTTCCCTGTACAGAAATCATTCCGCAGCCCAGAAAAACGACTCTGTTTGTTGCGCAAGTAAAATTGAAGGGATTCCAGAGTAATCATTTCTGAACATACTGATCTGTTTACCTCGAATACGAGTGCTGTGGCGAAGCGAGACATGACAAGTGAAAGTCTATAGAATACATAGATTAGTATTATGCACATCGGCAAACGCATTATTAACCTGTCTATAAATATAAGACTGAGAGAGCACGGGGAGTGGTTAGTAGTTTAGTAATGTGGATGATTTTGTTAGACATTCTGGGTTAATCATTGCACCATCCTCTGAGAATGTGTCACTGCTGACAGCATTCTTGGCGTTGACTGTCATCTAAAGGATATTACAAGAGTATGTGTTTGAGAGAGCCGTATAGGCGGACAAGAACATTGCATAGCGCTGGGTGCTGAGTGAGTGCGGTGGTGTAATCAGAGTGGGTTGGCTGTTTTTCACATACTGACTGACTGACATTTCAATTTGTACCCGACCAAGCCGAGTCTGTGACCTGTTTCCTGGGACAGAACTGTCAGGCAATGTGAAAAAATTAGAACTCCTGGCTATTCTGGTCCCAGTCGTTAGCCCCAAACCGGTAACTTTGCTGCCATACTAAATAATAATTAAAACGTTCCTCGTTATTATGTCATTGATAGGACATCACAAACTGACATGAATGACATGAACTTGGATGAGCCAAATGCTAGACTATGACAATCTTGAAGGAAAACGAAGTCAATTTAACCAAATGAGAATGAGAATTGCTCTTAAGGAACTGAGTCAGATTCAATGAACCTTTTCTTTTGTGGCCATCTTTTTTTTAAATATATAAATCGAACAAAGAGAAGCACTAAGAAATGTTTCCGAACAAACTAGATTTGAAATATTTCATAAGAGGCACGTGACGATATATCATGGAAAAGCACGCGGTGCATTAAGGTGCTCATTGTGGACAATAAGGAAGAGGGAAAAGATATCAAATCCAATTGATAAAATGATTTCTACTCGAGTGACAACAAAATAGTCTCTGGTACCAATACTGAATATCCAGAGGGCGTTTCGTGGAACAAACGTAAGCCCACAGACAGGCAGACAGACAATTACTGGGAAATTGTATGTATTGTGTGTACCACAGGTCATATCTATTGGTTTCACTAAACGGATTCCAGTACGGACAAATCTACTTCATAAAATGCTGGGTTTTCACATTTTTGTTTTTCCAAGAGCTTTTGTGTAGGTCTTTCTTGATAATCATTTGAAAACATACATAAATACACCTGAATCATTTCACATATATAAATGAAAATAAAACAAAAGAATTGGAAACATTCATATTCATTAAAAATTTCTTCATAGAACATTCATTCTTTTTTCGTTTATTGTTGTATCTCTTTTTGTAGCCACAATGAACATTTGCCCTACGAACAAGATCGTTGCTAAATTTCAGATCTGGTTGGACAAAGAGAGGACTCGTAAGAAACATCCAGGTTAAAGATACTGGAAAAGGAATTAGTTTTTGTTTGTTTGTTTCAATAAAGAACTAAATCCCCAGCCAGTGTCTCATCTCTCTAAAAGAACAAAGATCTGGAAGAAGAAACTGTGTGAACATTGAAATGGTGATATTTCGTGTAATGATGGCTGGATTAGGTCTATGTTAGAATGGCTCGACAGTTTTATACATGCAATGAAGAACAAGATAGTGATCATTTAACAGTTTTGTGTGTACAGTGATCTTTTTAATCTTCGAACATGGTAAGCGCTGGCAATAATTTCTCTGATCAAAAGGTTCAAACTGTATAATTATTTATCTTCGTTTTGATTGAGAATGACAAAACATGCTGAAAATGAATTGTATCGAGAGATAATTTGGTTAAAAGATGATAATGATAATGGTGATGATAGAGATGATAATTGATGATGAGAATTCTGAACAACCAATGAAGTTAATGATTAGATGAGATAGTAAAGTGTAGTCAGTTGTGAATGGGACTTCTTTTTACATTGTTTTTAACACTCATACTTGCAACTTCCATGACGTCATTTGGCGAACTACATGTAACTTTCTTAGCAATCCAAAATGTAAACAGACAGATGGACAAACAAATACACAAACAAACAACGTGTTTGTTAGCCACCATCACAACAGTTCTAGGAGAGATGAGCACTCCTCAAAGGAAAATGAAGTTCCGTTTGGTCTCGTCCTCTATATTGTAGTCGCAAGTTTCGGGCTGGTGGCCCTCGATAAGCTCCCAGTACCCGTGGCAGTGAGATACGTCCACGGCCTTCCAGGCTGTCTCCGACTTGTAGACACCGTGCCCCAAACAGCGCATGCCCACCTCACGGTTCATAGCTACTGGCTGGCATTCCACACACACGGTCGTGTTGACCTTCAATATCTTGGCCCAGTCAGATTTGTCGCAGCCGTGGTGGGTGGAGGTGATGCGGTATTTGCCACGGTAACTGAGGACAGAAATGTGTCAGGGATGAGGTGATTGTGCAGAAGTCAAAGATGACAGAAAACTGCATTTCTTGATATGACATACCGGTATACATTTACAGTTCTCTATATAAAACAAATAAACAGACAACAAATAATAATTAAATAAAATCCACCAAACATCAGTCCATCCATCCATCCATCCATCCATCCATCCATCCATCCACCCATCCATCCATCCTTTAATGCATGAACCATTTCAACTAATAAACATGATAAACCATATTGCAAATCTGCAGTTACCGAGACGTAGCTACATACTACAGCACTTACGTAGTCCTGGTGAAGATCTCGTTGAAATATCTGCTGTACAAGTTCTTGAGGATGCCTTTCCAGGGGTCGTATTTCTTCATGGTCCTGAACTGGCCGAACTTGATAGGGAGGATGCGGGCTTGTTCTGGGGAAGAGCCAAACAATAGATCTATGCAAAACTCAGATCATCTTTTGTGGCAGCTGAAGGGCAACTTGTATGTGCTTGAGTGGAAAAGAGGGACAGGGGAGGGTGGGGAACAGAAAGGATGACAAGATGGAGTCTGTGTTGCATTGGTCAAGCAACGGATATCATGGAGACGTTAAACAATTACTCTACTTGCTGCTTGGCCAGTCGAGCTTGCCTGTCCAGTTGAGCGAGTCATCAAAGACAAGGAACAAACAGACGAACACAGAGACAGACGGATGAAAAAAAGACCACAAACAGAAAAAAAAATGTTAATCAGTCAGTAAGATTACAATAGAAGTAGGTAATTCTATCTATTTGTCTGGATGTCTCTGAGACTTTCTGTCGTCTGATTGTCTGTCTCTTTATCATTCTAGTCGGTCTCTAAAAAGGGAGAGATAAGGGCAACCTGTGAGAAGTTTGAGGAAAACAGAAGGGCTGGTCTGTGTGCATTTTCAAACTAAAGTTTTCAGAGACACGTACGATTATCAGTACATCAATGGTTAGAAACCAAACCTTAAGCAGAACGTGAACCTGACCTAAAATTCACATGACAGGTACTCAGAAACTCGGCCACCTACAGCGTTGCACTTTTCCAATCGTTATAAATTGCCCGTCTTGATGTTTTTCTCTGTCTCTTCACTAGCACTACAGGTCCCAGGGGTGTTTCGGTATTCAGTTCACAAACAAAGATCTACAAATCCGCAGCAGGGACTGATGGGACCGACAGAAGCAATGCTAGAATAAATTTGTTCTACTTTCCTCATACAAACAACGCTTGATATAAATAGCATACTGATAAATTTGCATAGCGCAAAAATCCACAGCTGTGCTCCAGATCGCCGCAAACATGGAAATGACAGCCAACGTGGAACAGTAAAGAAACAAGTATTCAAATGTACATGATATTATTATGCCACTATCTGCTGTATACAGTCGGTACATCTGCATCAAACTTTGTAGACAATCCAAGAAAAAACCCTCTTGAATAAAACTGTTGTGAGTCTCCCTTTTAATCTGTTCAAGTGATCAATGTATTTCTTTCTCAAGCATTGTCATCGAACGTTGCACACAGCTAGATGTTCCCTTGTACATCCGTGATAGAAGAAACTTTTGGAGTTTCTGGGATTTTGCTGGAACAGAACTAATAAGGCTGTGATGGTATCATCTTGGAAAGTCATCGTGCCGAGTGCCAGGGGAATGAAGTAAGATGAAATATGGGAGATAATCTCTCTCCACATTTGTCGCCTCTCTTCCTTTGACGCGTTACATCCCAGGCATTGTCAGTGAGGTCCCTGTCAATCATTCCGACCTAGATCATGAGACACGTAAGAAAACCGTTGATCTGGCACAGTTAACCAGTCACTTGACACAGACATTACACTCCAAAGTGGACGGAGGACTGACTAAAGTTCCGGCGCTGACGGGTTTGGCTTTGTGGAGCTGTCAGAAGTATTAAAGATGGCTTTCTGAGCTCTGAATGGAACCGAAGTCAAGTGGAGAGACTAGAGGTATTTACATCTGTACTACTGGAGAAGTCAAGTTAGAGGGGAGGGGGAGGGGCGGTGGTTTGGCGATACTCTGTAGAACAACTCATGTCCTGGGGTGCTGGTTAAACTTGCGAATCCTTCCATCGGGAGATGGAAAAAATATAAAGATTGACACCTGCATTTTTTCAGTGACTCAACGGTTCCCTAGCTTCTTAGGATATCCCGCCCTCTAAAGGGGAATCTAATATTTCGGAGGTCCCATGTGTACGCCAGGCATGTCACAGAAGTTTTGGAGCTAAAAACCTACAGTAAGTAGGAAGAGACGCTGTTGTCCGGGTGAAACTCCCAAGTTCTAAATTCCTGTCCCAAACATTCTCATAAGAAGCAAGCAAACAAACAAACAAGCAGCAAGTTATAGTAAAGCCGAGATAATCCTACGTTCTACTTGGGATTGAAAGATCTGAAGACAAAATACCATGTTTACATGACTGACAATTCGCTGTCTTCAACTCATCGTCACCACATCCCGTGAAGGAGAATACACGTGCAAAATGTGTTTCTGTATAAATAATCAATGGTGGTTCAGATTCGAAAAAGTGCCCAAATGACGGCCCTGCTGTTTTAAAATAAAACTAGAGAGGCTTTAATTAAGATTTCACTGTCCTCAAAACTCACCTGACAACAACAACAACAACAACAACAACAACAAATCGTATAACATTTCCAAGCTGCTGGAAAACTGCGGTTGAAAAATTCAAAAGGTCACATTTAATGTCAGAAATGACTATATTTTCTACAAAACATAGATCTTTGTGTTCAGCCACATTTCCCCAGATTGATACGTTATGATACTCCAGTCATTTTGTTAATGCACAGCCTTTTGTTCACCTCTCTGTACCGCGGCTGCCACATCTTTTGCCCTTTTTTATCTTCCGTCCCGTCCCCTCTGCCCTGGTGAGTGCATTACTGTGAGACAAAGAGATGGTCGAGTGAAACAAAAAGTTGTGGAGACAGACAGAAACCTCTGAAAGAGAAAGGTCTTAATAATGGAGGAATGTTAGATGGAGAGAGAAACAAAGAGAGAGAGAGAGAGAGAGGGGGGGGGGGGAGAGACAGACAAAGTGGACGACTGACAAAAAGAGACAGGAGCAGAGAGAGACAAAGAGAGAAAGAAGAAAAGGGACACAAAGAGAAAGGCAGGGAAAACGACAGAAAAGGAAGAGAGAGAGAGAGAGAGAGAGAAAGAAAGAGAGAGAGAGATAGAAAGGTACAGGTACCTTCATGACTCACAGATCCATCACTGGTCTTTCTATCCATCGCCTGCTGTTTCTGGACAGTTCAAATGTTCAATTCTCTCGATAGACTGACCTCAAAGTTAACCGGGTCTTTGAAACTCGACCCTTGCTCTAACTGTTAACAGGGGAGGGAGAGGTTGGGAGAAAGGGGGTGGGGGGGGGGGGGTTTGGAATGACAGCGCCTGCAAACATGTGCCCGCGTGAGGGTTGTCTGGGTATTTACACATGTAAAAAATTTGCATATTTATACTATAAATGCTTCAAGCCCATTCACATAATTATTTAGTGTGCTCCCAACTTTATCTTCAGTGCTCAAGACTATCCTCAGTCGTAGGCAAAACACCCGAAAGTGGATCTGCACGTCATAGCTCTGTCTTCATTAGTCTTCATCACCAGAGAGATCTGATGGCCACAAAGGCTAAGGGACACACACAATACACAGACTACACAGCTAGAAAAGTGTGATTATCACAGTTACACTGGCATTCACCTGCACATACTGCAGTAGGCCATGCTCTCTAAACATCGATAGATTCAGACATGGTAATGGTATATCTCTGTATATCTGTAATGTTTTACCAAATTATCTCCAGACATATTCCGCTTGAAAGGTTGTTATATGCCTTTCTAAATGACAGCTAGTAAAGTTCAAGTGAATCTGCCGCTGAAACCAGCCTTTCTCGGATCCTATATGAGGAACTTCAGGAGAAATAGGTCAGGAAATAGATATACATAGCATCTCCAGGGGGAAGACAGAGCTTTTAAACAGTTTGGATTTCCTATTTGTCTTTGGATCTCGTGCGCGTCTCACACGTTTCTTCCCTCGCTTTCGACTCACAGCTTGTTAAACACACCAAGAAACAAACAAGCGAACACACGGTGTACAGGCCAGAGGTGTGAGTGAGGAGGGAGGTGAAGAGACAATCAAGCCAGCGTCAATGCCGCCTGAAGTGAGTTTGTCAACGTGAGCAACTTATCGACGCTGCTCGCGGCTCACAGGAATCCAGGATTAGGGCCTAGAATGAGCTAGAACCCTCGGGGGCCTAAACTCCCCGTTTTCTCTCCCCCCCCCTCCCCCCCTCAGATCCCTTCCCTTCTTGTCTTCCCATGATTGGGTGTGAACTTGTTAATGGAAATTCAAAAGCTGCCTGGATCCTGCCCTGAGCCCAGGTCAATTGTTTTCTTAATGGGCAATCTCGGGCCGCAGGATGATGTCCCTTTGCCGAAGGCTCTTCGTTGTTGTCTCCCTTGCACTGTTGCTAGGGACGCAGATTGTGTGTGTGTATGTGTGTATTTGGATGCTATTTACAGGTGATATTGACTGCTATCGTAAGTGACATTTGTTTTTTTGTTTTTTTTCAATTTTTGTTGGATTAGATAATAACGAGCGGCAAGCTTACCAGTGCATTTCTGACTGGGCGCTGATCCGGTAAGTTAACAAAAACTAGAAAAACCATTTATACTCATGAAAAAAGTGGTTTCTTCATGCACAACTTTAGTTGGAGACAGAATATTTTCAATATGTAACAGTCTAGATATCGGTATTGATTTCTGTCGTAGAATCAACCACGGTTGCAGCCAGCGGTACACATACCAACTTGTGTGTCTGGCTATGTGACAGACATTGGCTCGTATAGACAGACAGTGGAGTTTGTGTATCTACTTTGACAAAGAACAAAACTCGAAACAGCAGAATAACTTCATTCGACACTGCAGAATAAAGTCATTTCTCTTCTCAGCCAGCCTTCGTAGTTTCACAAAACAGATCTGTAGTCGTATTTTGTTTTCGCTAGTACTGTCAATGTCCCATGGGCTACCTATACTTTCACCCTCCTTCTGATCTAAATCCTTATTAAGATTTTTAAACACTTAACACAAGCATTCATTCGATTACTTGATTCCGATAATACGATTGGATCAAAATAATTCTACAGAGCAGCAACACACCATTATTTAACTGGTTTTACCAGTACTTCACAGGGCCTAATCTCTGATTTTACACACACACACACACACACACACACCCACACCCACACACACACACACACACACACACACTGTTACTCTCGGATGAGCACCGTAATGAATAAGCGTCAAACCTGTTTGCTGTTTGAATATTGGGGTTCCCTAGCAGCCCCCCCCCCCTCTTCCTTCCCTCCCTTTCACAGGCACAGATACAAACACAGACAGACAGACACACAGACGCACATAGAGACACAGACATTCAGTCAGTCACACACATTCTCCGTGGCATCTCATTTCCTCTTCAATTTGATCTTCGTGAGGGTGTATCTGCCTACACTATCGCTCTATCTTTGTCTACATCATCAGGCCAGGCTTGAATCCCTGCACTTCTTCAGGACATTTAAGTCAAACAAACGTCTTCCTGCGTCATAATCAAGGTCAGACTCTGCTCTTTCAACACTAACCGGTTTTCAAAATGATTTTTTTTTTCAAAGTTATTAAAAAAAAAAAAAAACGAGTAACAGAGACAAACGCTGAATAAAATATTTCCCCACAGAAAAAAACTTGGAGCTGAAGGTATTGAGGCCCATTCAAGCGGACAGAGGAGGTTCAGCCTGTGGGCATTCCTAAATGCTGCATTCTAATTCAGTTTTTCTTGTTTTCTTTTCCACTGAGGAGCTGTGTGTTTGTGCAGACTGTGCTGTCTGTGCATGTATTACTGATTTGGATCAGAAAATGTGACAAGACCGACTGTTTCTGACAACTTAATGCTGTTGTTTAAACCCCATGTGGACAAAGCTCTGTGATGGTCGATCAGGCTGATATATCAAATTACAGATACAGGACATTATACTTTATAATATACTTGCTTAATTCTAAGGTGGTTAGTATGTATTAGTGCATGCATGTGTTATCTATGTATCTATGTATCTATGTACCTATGTATCTATGTATGTATGTATGTATGTATGTATGTATGTATGTATGTATGTATGTATGTATGTATGTATGT
>JBCAUA010550452.1:0-16579 GCA_038406235.1 Peronia verruculata | reverse complement strand
TTCTGCTTCGTTTTTTTCACTGTTTTTAAATAAATTATTTAATAAATTGGAAAGAAAAATCCAAACAGTGAAAAAAAAGGGCGTAAATATAGGAATAACAAGAAATTTGGATTTTATCTGAAATCAGAGAAAATCTGAAAGATTTACATCCCTGAATAATAAAATTGTTACTACAATAGAAAAAGTAAATTTTTTCACCTGACCAGAAATGATTTGCATGTCATCAGTAATGTTCTCATCACATAAAACTGTCATTTATTGTAACAGTAATGTTCTAATCAAACATATACTCAGTCCGCTAATAACACGTTAAATACAGAATCTCCTTCTTTTGCACCATATGCAGTGTGGATGTTCTTCAAGCAATGCATCATTTTTTAGCAAAAAATTGTTATTTTGATGGAGAAGACTGTTTATTTAACTAACAGTGTCAAACTGTACAGATAGTTCGAAGCAGTTATGCACATTAGGGATTAATTATATCACCAACCTGTCAAACAGGTGATCATACCTATACTTCACTCACTTTCACAGAGACTAAATGATAACCTCCTCTCTTTTTTGTGAACTACAACGACAGAGTACACAAGAAGCAATTGGCAAAAACTTACGGCATAAGTGATGCATCTGGGTAGGAAAAATCCCCTATACAAATAGACGTGATGACATGTAGCATCACCCGTCTGTATTCATAAAGTGTCTCATTGATGAAGTTGTATTTGACGATAAATATAGAGTACTCTGTCAAGAGAATGATTTTTTCTCTTTCAAAGTCCCAGTGGTCAATTCTGTGAACACATCAAATTTATCATAAAACTAAAGTGATCTTATAGACAACACCACATAAATAATGAACTCCTCTGTAAAGATTTGGGTATTTTCCTAACATCAGCAATATTCAACTGGAAGAAAGAGACTTTGTTCTCATGTGTAGTTGCACACATAAATCAATCACAAACAGCAACTATTCTTTTCTTTACAGTTGAAAATAGTAAAGTTTTAAATTATTGTTTATGAAATACTGACAATCTTATTCCCAACAGCAGTCTTAAAAAAAAACAATTGCACAAGTATGCACAGAAAATTTCTGATGTGTAAAACACTAATCCTGGTCATATTGCTTAAGTTGTGGGGCAATCACTCACAGACAGTTCAACAAAAGAACACTTCATTTTCAACAGATCAATACCTACTCATATGGCATCTGACAGGATTTACTTCTGACTATTTTTCAATGAACAGGCCTTCTTTTTTTTTTTTTCCTTCTACCAAGGCTGCTCAGAACAAATAAGAAAACAAAAAACAACAACAACAACAAAATAATAAACTCACAAAAAAAAAAAAAAAATCAACAATGCAACTAGACAGCATTGGATAGGCCAAGCACAGAAACGAGAAAAAAAAAAAGGACAAAAAATTTTGTTTAAAAAAAGAACATGGAAAATCAGAAAAAAAAAAAAAGAAAAAAAAGCAGAAGGTTAGTCCTTTACAAAGATCATTCAAATTTATTTCTGTATTAATTTGCAGATTTGCATAGCACATATGTCATATTTTCTTGTTAAAAGGCTTATAACACAGTTAAACAAGAATACACACAAAAAAAAAAAAAAGAATTGAAATAAAAAAAAAAAAAACAAGAACAACATACATAACTTTTGATTTCTTCAAAACACCCTTTCAAAATAAAATCTTCAGTTCGGATTGTGGTGAACCACTGAGATATGTGGTATATAACAAATTCACTGTTTCTAATGACTAACTCATGACTGACTTTGTTACTGCAATCTCTTGTCCACGAAAGAGCACAATATCTATAATTATACATCCAAATACAGCAGTTATTTAGTTTTTTTTCAAACATTTTCTAAAGATCTACAAAAATTTGATCTGTTCAGACCATACAGAGTATGAAATGTGTCTCCGAAATTTTCTAAATACTTGGTGAATAATCATCTGCTTTGGGGAGTCAAAAATACTTTAAGACTCAGAATAAAATATCAAGAAATTAAGTTCATGTTTAAAATTTGAAATACATACTCAGAAAGAAGCCATGATGATTTCAATTCACCATCCAGCTCTGGCTTGATGATGCGTTTCACATCATTAACAGCTCGCTCAAAATGACTTTCCTGTGAATGATATAAAGCAGAGCATTCTGCCATGTTTTTCAGCAATGACACACAAAAATTACAGCTGGAGTCATCTGTGGCTTTCATTATAATTTTTTCACATGTCATAAACATTTCACTTCATAAAAACAGAACAGACAATCTATCACAATATTATTTTCACCTGATTTTCTTATCCCTCTTTACTTCAGTAAAAGCACGCTATGGTTAGGTAACAAATGATATGCAAACAGGACCTCAGTGTGCTTTTTTGGTTTTGCTGCTGTAAGGCAATAAAACACCTATGAATGGGACTCGGGGGGGAAGATGGCTGTGCACAGTACTATGCCCGGACCAGCTTTTCGTTTGCTCAACCACTCTTAACAATGGTTTTTATAAGCTTTTCAACTTCCTGTAGTGGTGGTTATCTCAGCACTCTTAGCAATGCCTGCCGGTGCCGATGATATACTGGTGGCTAAAGGCCAGACAACATTTGCATGATGATTATGAAAATAGGCTAGGGCCCAAATAAGTCAACCTGGGATGGGAACGGTGTTTTTCTGTCCACGTGGGTGAAAGTAAAGCAGTTTGGGCAGGCTGTGTTGGGTGGGGGAGATGAAGAGTAATCATTAGGGTGTTTTAAGGTATGTTCTGCCAAATCATAACATGGGCAGACGAAGGTCTGGGAGTGGACATCAGCCAAAGTGGGTTTATTGCTTAGCCTACACAATGCAGTATATTACAGTATATTACTCTACCTTTCACCACTGAGTAAAACATGTCATTCAGTAGGTTACCAGTTTCTAAACTTCATTGTTAAAATTTTTTTATATTTAGAGGAGAGAGAGACCAGAAAAAGAGAGATCAGAGAGAAAGAGACAGGCCAGAGAGAGAGCGAGGTCAGAAGTGACCAGAGAGGCCAGAGAGAGATCAGAGAGAGAGAGAGAAAGGCCAGACAGAGAGACCAGAGAAGCACAGCTGAAATAACTATTTCATTTTATTGATTTTCACTGCATAAATTTCACTGTCGTAATTACTAGGGTGTGTCTGTGACTTTGTCTGTGTGTATGTTGCATCTCTGCATTCTTTGTTTATTTCAAATACCTCTTCAACTTTAGTTTATAATTCTGGTCTGACCTGCACTGTAATTGTTTGCATCATTCTTATGACAATAAATTTTAATACATGTACGTTTATATTTACTTCTGTGAAATTTGTTTAAGTTGCAAATTTGTTTGAATCAAACAAATTGAAAAATGCATGCGTAGGCTTTGTAAGGGGATGCTTATTAGGGGAAATCATAAATAGTAATGATGAATCAATGTTTGTTTTATTGTCTCTGTCAGATATTAAAAAATTCTGATATAAAGAAATAAAAGTACTGGTCCCTTGAATTTCTTAATATCCAAGTTCCACTGTACAATAGCAGCAGTGAAAAAGACAATGATGGCTGCCATTTGAAATTTGCAACAAATGTATTAAAAGAAGCGTTGGCCTCAGGAAGCAGTTAACCTTTGCCGTGGTGGAATTGACCAGAGACATCGTGGAGAAGTTCAAAGACAATGAACAAATTAATGAAGCACTTAATGAGATCTATGCACTCCCTTCACACACAACTATTAACAGAAAATACAATAGCTTCTATACAGACAACAGCCGCAGTTGTATGAAATTTGCCACCGACATTTTCCTCAACATACTCTACCTAGACATTACATTCAGAAAACCACTGCATCCCTTTCACAGAATGACATCAATTTGAACTGGGTTTCCTGGGTGAACAAGGTGGGAAACTTATACATCCCTGTACTTCAAAGAGAGCACAACATGCAATAAAACATGAAGCAGCACATTTACAGATAGTGATGAACACAAACCCTCAACAAACCAAAACTACAATCAAATTGATCTAGTACCAGCTTAAGTAAGAACAAACTCCAAAATGTTTAGAATTCTCCTCAACCCTCATAAAATACTTGTATATAGCTTTGGTAATGGCTGTGTATAGTATTAATTTGTTAATCCATGTAACAAGTCATGTGCTTAAATGCAATGTCTGTATGCTGTCTCTGTGTCGGAGCATACTGCAAATAACACAATGTTTAAATTGTTTCACAGTTTCTACCAATGATGCTGGGTTGTGTTTAATGTCTGCACACATGCAATGCAAGCCTGTGCTCCACAGATAAGAATATCGGCTTGTCTGTATTCATTACCAAAATACCAACAGGGCCACAATATTTAAACACCAAATTGTGACAGAACTAGTTCTAGTAGGAGGTTCTTTTCACCACTGTTGGAAAGCTTAAATCCTCTCTTTCTGACCATATTTTTCACAGACAAAATTCGGGGCCTTCATCTGATAGCTTTAGATTAAAAAGTAACATGTTATGAAACTTAACACAATTTACCCACTTTTGGACGAGTGCTAGCTTATCTTTCACAAGAGATGTATCATTAAAAAATATACCACAGAAAAATTCAGATTTTCACTTCCATGTTTATTATATTTTGTCCTAATTGAGAATCCACATTTTGGCCACCACCTGATCATTTCTCCAACAGAGCATTAACTCCCACAACGGTTGTGTATGTTACATCAAATGCTGTCGGTAGAACCCGCGCTGGAGCCGCCCATGGCAACATGTTATGCTGTAATAGCATGGAATGGAAGGGAGGCTACTCATGGCAGGGGAAGGGATCTCGCCAAATAGGTGAGATTTTATATTCCCCTAATTTCAGCATATTCTTGCAAAAGGCGGGCATAAGCATGAATTTGACATGAGATGCTGACACAGATTTCATGAAGTTGGTACAGAAAAGCTAGTGCCTGGCATGACTCTTTAACAATAGGTCCACTACTATCCCTTTATTTTTCCTCCACAACAGTAGATTAACTTGAAAGTGAAACTGGGTCATGATGACACTGCCAGTATATTAAATACTTTGATCCTGTAGTATTTATAGCATTGCTGTGCTGCAATGAAATTATGAATGAAATTTATACTTGTTACTGAAATAAAATATTGTGTGCACAAGTCTATGTATGTCATGATTCAAATTATTCTCAATAACTGAGTAAGGAATAATGAATCAAGAACTGAAAGTAGCTAAGCGATCAGTCATAAATTTTTATTTATCTTTTTTGGGAACTAATTGCTGGCTCTCAACGCAACGTAAGAAAACTGAACCCAGTAAAATGACCTGAGGTTAAAAATAATTTGTTTTGAGTGATACATATTGTGCCTAAGCCTCTAAAATGACAAATTAATGTTTAAGAACTGATTCCAGATTGTAAAGAGCATCTTGCTCAGAATTAGTAATTTAGAAAAAAAAAGAAAAATGTCTGCATGCCTTGGCACCAACAGCACAGACCACTAGCGGTTCTCCTGTGTCGGTCATATCACACACGCAGAAAGTAAAATAGACCAAAAACTTCCAGTATCACTCCACCCTAAGACCTGGCCGTTACAACGTGAGTTCTCTAATGTTCATGATCTTCTATTGCATGTGTTGTTGTGTTAAAATACAACACATTTTCATGGCAGTTAGCTCGCACTCTCCAGTGGGGTGGCGGTGAACCGTGACTTGATCTCTTAATCCCCAAGCTGCCGGCACAGGTCGAACTAAAGACACACTGGTGCATAGCCGTACCATACTCTGTAATAGACTGTAACTCAGTGTGTACCCACTCATCCACTGTAAGTCAACAATGACACTGAATAATTCAGGTACACAGCTAAGGTTCAATTTAACTGTCTATACTATATTGATGATCAGTTGGAAACTGTTGAGGGGTCAGAGTAGTTCTAAGTGATTTTTCAACACTAATTTTTTAAATCTAGATTTAGATCTAGAGTCTAGTAGTAGTAGATACATATATGATAACTGTGGGCAAGCTTTGATTGAACAGCTGATTAGAGGAGAGAATTCAATGCCATCATTCCTACCTTATAACAATAGTATGAACGAGCGGACAATTCAGTTTGAACGACTCCTGGTCGCAATGACGTTCTACTGCTGGTTGATCTTACACTTGTTCTACCCATGACGCTGCCTGGTCGATTCCGAGACAAGCCACCAGAATCGGCAGCAGAGTCATCACGCCCACTCCCATCAGTTCTGCTGCTGCCACCATTCGACTGAGACACACCTATCTCAGCAACCTGGTCATCATCTCTGTCCTCGGAATTGTCGTTTGATCCTATTTTCAAGGTAGCTCCCTCAAATTCCCCAGCGGCTGAGATTTTGTCGTCATCCAGAACAGCCGGATCATTTTGATCGCCGCTGGTATTTGGAACTTCCGTAGCTTTGTCGGCCATCTTAACCAGTATTGTTGTTATTGGACTTTCGCTTGCCAGATTTTAGGCAAGTGAAAAATGTTGAGTGCTTTAAGTTTTACAAGATAAATGTGTTTGAGTCAAGGCATAGACATATGTGTACTCCTATTATGTAGAATCTATATGTAGTAAGAGAAGATCTACGAGTCTAGCCGCTGATACATGAACTGTAAGGCCTGCTAGGAATGCTTAAGTTTGAAGTTTTTGGGATGAATTCATGGCGTATAATGATTTAGCATAGACGTCAGAGTTCTATCACAATCAAGCAACAGTGTTTGGTTTTATGAACGATTCTCGTAGATAACATGTAATTCTGTTTTATAATACATGCATTTATTATATATCTCTTTCTTTTTTAAAGCGTGTCTATGCTGCCACGATTACTTTGTAGGCCTAATAATATTATCCTCAATCTTTTTTTCTTTTTTTTTATATTTGTAATGAAGGAAATATTTATTCATTAATCTGTGTATTTCTACAACGTTCAATTATTAGTAACGAATAATTCTTTATATGGGTGCGCCATGTATGGTTTTATAGACATGCTAACATGTTTATTTATTTATTTATTTGTCTAAACAGCAGACATTCTTTTGTGGCATAGGTCAAGAATGAAGATATAAGCATGTGTTACTACTTATTCCCAAATATTGAAATTTGTTTATCCCTAACATTTAGCAATAAATGTTGGTATAAATTCCTTACCTTCAACAGGTGATAAACATAGTTTGAAAAAACACAAGTGTAGTAATAACAGTTTCAGATGTTGAATCATTAATAAATTTACTCATTATGTCACTGTTTATGATAAACCTCTCTGGTAACTCTATGAAGGATCTTTTTGGGGGTCTCCTTTCTCCTTGCTCTTAATTCTGACTTCTGTCTCACTCTCTTTTTTAACATCTAAACATTATCTTACCGTGTTTGGCGCAATATAGCCAACACAGATAAACGAACGAACTCCAAAATTTAATTTAATCAAGATAAACGTGTTTTGAGAACTGTGGAAGTGCAGCAAGAGATGTTTACGTTTCTGATAGTTTCCCTTTAAAATCTTTGATCATCTAATAGATTATTCATGCCCTTTGAAAGACCTTAAAAATTCATCCATGTTAGGGGCAGTTCATCAGTAGTCATGCTGGTGCCCTTAAAACCCCATTACAAACAAATAAACAAAACAAATACATTACGATAAATTAGATTCTGCTGGTGATCAGTGCAGGGCTCCCACTCAATCATTTCAAACAAACTTTGATTGTACATGGACGGAAAAAAAGAAACATATTCAAACATAAAAACACAGAAAGTTTATTTTGCAATATATATACACATGTATGTATATGTATACACATGTATATAAATATTATTATATTCATTATGTCTTGCTAGTGAATCGGAAGTCGTCCCCGGGCAACGAAGATATGTGGCCTTTTTTTTTTTTTTTTTAGTAATTTTGTATTTGTTGTGTTTATTTCATATTGAAAAAAATCGACATAATGAAATATATGTTAGGCATAATGATCAGTATACATTCGGTGTCAAATGGAACCAAATAATGCCCAGATGTTCAGATCTGGGTGAAGAAAAACCGTAAGTCGGAGCCCTGGATCAGTGGATAGTTTCGTGTCTGAAGCAGACTGGATTCATGTTTTTAATGTCATCCGTCAACAAAATCCTCTAACTGCAACATCCCAACATGGCGAGCTCGAAAAGGTCAGAGGACATCTATGGAGAGAAGCTTGATCGATGCCTGTACAATTCCCTCATCAAATTTGGTAATTGATAGTCTTGCATGCTTTTTTTTTATGCAGTGTTGTTCTTATATCTATCTATAGTTTTTCCTTTCTTTTAATTATTATGTGCTGGCATTTCGGTGAACATCCCGGTCGTTAGGCCTCCGCTCCCATACTGATACTGTTGTTAGGTGATTGAGGTCAAGTTACAATCTAATCTCAAATCAGCAGTTTAGATTACAGTTCTGAGTGTCAAAAGATATATTTTCAAGCCTTTTCAACCTAGTCTCAGCAATGTCAAGGTTTATTCAATATTGATCGTGCCTGAGAATTCTAGTGTCTAATCTCTCTAGACTCTAGATCTAGATCTAGAGTAGGATAGACCCACTCAGTCATTGAACTTGACTCAACTTGAGAAATCTGTTGGATTCATTTGTTCTTCTTAGAGGCCTTTCAGTTCAAGGCTAAAGAAGTACGATCATCTTGGCTTTAAGTGGCAGCCTGTTTTGTGGTGAAAACTTTTGCGGGTGGAAACTCTGCCAGAACAGTGGCACTCCACCCATCGATTTTTAACTGCCAAAGGTTCATCAACATCATGAACATGCATAACATGCACTTGGGACCTCTAAAATTGAATATATTCACACTATCTGAGAAACCAAGACATTAGGCGTCCCTATCCACAGCTAGGGAACTGTTGAATCACTGACAAAAAGCAGGTTTTTGATCTTTGTATCTTTTCATCCCTCAATGGCAGAACTCACTCTAGATACCAGAAAAATATTGTTTGAAAAGGTCACACAGATACAGTGAACACAGATGAGTGGATGTTGGTGGGGTGTAAATATAATATGGACTCATCCATAGATCGACTCATCCATGTTATAAAAGACTACAAATCTACAAGTAGACACTACTTAATTGGAATGACCTGTTGTTGGGCATTATAATAGTTTCTTCTCCATAGGCATTCCTTTATCAAGCATCAAACTTGATGTCTTCCATTCATTTTCACTTTTCAGTAAGATTTACCTAGCTTTTGGCTGAGTCGACTTGTTGCCCCTGCAGGTGACCCCTTGGTGTCATTCCATTGAGCCGACAGCAAGATGCATGGTTACTAAGAGTCCTGGTCTAAGGTACCATATTTGCCAGGGCTGGTTGGTTCTCCACCTTATGGCCTATCTCCATCTCTCACCTCCTCGTGCTGTTGACTGAGATGTCTAGCGACAGTTTAAAGTTGAAGCTGGCTAGGCATGCAAATGAGAGTGGATTTGTCCGTGCCAGCGGCTTATCCAGTTACGGTCAACCCCTGGTAGAGTTCGATGACCAATAATGTACCTTCAAGGCGGGTTGGTGAACACCGGGATGCGGGATGCGTGGGTCGCCATTGAAGAGCCTTGGTCCCTATTCTCAAACGATCACAGTCAGCAAGATTTGCTGGCATCAAATAACAAGCCATCTGTGAGCCAAAATGACGAAACCCAGTGTATGGGTCTGCACCGCTCCCTTGGGCTTAGAAGAAGCCAGATTTACTCTTCCACCTTACACACACTAGTTTCAATGCTGGTCTGTTCTAACAGCAGGCAGGAAGAAGCATGTAGGGCCCTTGTCGCTTTATGCTGCTCCAAACTGTCGGAGACACAGAAATGACTTCTTTGGATTTGAGCAGAATCCCATTTGCCCATCTTGGATGTGGTGTAAGCTACCAAGGCTGACTGCAGATGTCATCCTGCTGAATGCGGGATGCGTGGGTCGCCAGTGAAGAGCCTTGATCCCTATTCTCAAATGATCACAGTCAGCGAGATTTGCTCGCATCAAATAACAATCTATCTTCTGGTAGCTCATCTTGTAGGCTTCTATGGCTGCGGGCATCTGCACAGAGAGTGAGACTGCGCTTGGACTTGAGAGAAATCAGGAGGTATGGGCGTCCCACCACCAGCAGGTCTTTTTTGGGACGGGGTGGCGGGCACCCTTCATAAGGACCATGCAGGACCTAATAGTTTAAGTGTTGGCTGGACACTACGGTATGTTGATCTTGTACGAGCCAACTCTTAGCTGCACCCGCCAAGGGCTCTAGGCAATCTTGTGTCGGGTTTTGAGCTCCTGGTGGTACCCTGTGTCCGGTCTTTTGGGTCCCAGTCTGTGCAGCCATATGTCCTCAAGAAAGCGGAGATAGATTGTTTGTCTGATGCAGGCAAATCTCGCTGACTGTGCTCGGTTGAGAATAGCCCTCCCGGCTGTTGCTTGCGTGATTTTGGTGACCGTTTACTGTAGATAACTTGGGAAGACCTCTGTCAGCGAGATTTGTTCGTATCAGATGATCAGTCTATCTCTTGGAGTCTGTGTACTGGACATATCCTTCTACCCATGCACTTCATCTCACCACCCAACCACCCCTCTCATGCAGCTAAGAGCTAACGCTTGCAGCCACCCAAAGGATATGTGTCAAAGTTTTTGGTTGAATTTTATCATTGACATCCGTTGGCATCGGCTGTAAAAATCATGGGGTCTTTCAGGGTAGCATCCACGTTTGAACCACGGTATGGTAGGAGAATTCCCCTCATCAGAGACGATCGCCAGCACGATGTTTTCTACCCTGTTGAGGGTATGTGAATTTGCATCGCATCTTGGCAGTGGGAAGGGGGGTGTCACGTGCGTTATGAGTTGGAACCATCAGTGACTCAAGGGGGGAGATTGTAGGAGAGGTGTTAAAGAAGGAGAAGACAATGGGCAGTCGGCCTCTGATAACATGTTCAGAGGGAGGGTTTAGTCCTGTTAAGTGAATCACTTTGACCTATAGTTCTGCTGTCACATGATGGGAGGAGCATAAATGTGTAGAGAAAAAAGTGCCATACATTACAAGCAGGGATTGGTTACTACACATTATCTCAGGCGTTGCATTTTCCTTTGATCTTGGAGAAGCAAGCATAGGAGAAAAGATTGACTCTTTAGTGAATACTTATGAGTTGATATCGATTCATCAGGCGGATTTTTGGTAAAATAGTAAAGAAGTGCAAGGAACCGTTTGAAAAAAGATTGATTCATCTGAAATTTAACTCATCAGGGTTTGGCTGAGATACAGTCGACTGCATACATATAACTAGTGAACTGTGAAATTGTATTTATAACATTTATAGGTCTTTAGATAAAGCAGTAAGGAATACATCTAGTGATTCCTGAAATTTATTTCTGAAACTTGAAAGGAAAAAAAAAGCCTTTTCTTTTTCTATTGTAGGCATAAATTTATAGGAGGGATACACCGCGAGCTCAATTCTTTGTTGCTTTATCTCCACTTTTAGGCTATTTGGAAGTATGTCATATGAATGAGGGATAATAAATATACCACAAAATGTAATTATTTCACCAATCACCTGCCCAAACAGGTAGATTTTGAAAATAAATTTGTCCTATCTCCCTTGTGCAAAATCAGTTGCTAAACATAAAACATCAGTTTTGTGAAAATGTAAAAAAGGGAGATAGAGCAAGAGAGAACTGAGCTCACAATATCTCTAATGAAGACTTTTGTAGCGAACTGAGGGAACACAAAATGCCTGCCCCAGCTCTCCTCTTCTTTACTTCACTTTTCTCATTCATTTGTGAGTTTAGCGAACAACCAGTAATGCACGAGCTGATGTAATGCACTGAATGTTATGCCTCGCAGGCAGTTTTTCTGTCTCCTTTACAGTGAAAGTAACAAACTCATCTGCCCGACAGCAGTTATCCAATCTGAATCTGGACCCAGCTGAATATGGAATGGAACATCTCTGGGAGATGAGCTTGTGGGGTCACTCTGCTTGAGGCAGTGTAAAAATAAAATTTAGATCTACTGCTTGACAGCATGCTTTGCTTTGCCTGAACCTTGTGTTTCAACTTCCTTGCACAAATAGCTTGTGTTTTATGTTTGTTTTTTCTGTTGTCGACTAGTAGACTTTTTATTGGTATTGTGCATAGTAATGAGTGATATTACATAACATGAAATGGTGCCTAAGGCAAACTATTCACCTATCTCTGCAACCTGGTCATCATCTCAGATTTGAACACAGTGGTGCACAGAGTGCCCAGTTTGCATTCCTGGTGTTTAGAAAAAATGTCAGAGTTGATCTAGATAAAATACTTTTCAGTTATTCATTTGATAGAATAATATTTTTTTCATGAGGTAAACCTGGTATGCTGTTTATTATAGGAAGAATTTGTGTATGTATAGCATTGCAAACTTCTAGTGTTCTTGTGAAAGGAGTTTTTTTATGCAGTTTTTATAGCAAGAGCATATTTTATAACAATAGATTTGTATGCATGTTTTTGTCTTATTTTACAGTGGGCGGGATTGGAGTCGGTATTGTATTTTCTGCGCTCTTATTCAAAAGTAAGTATCACCATTATTTATACACGCATTTAGTCAGAATAGTCAGGGAAATATACAATTCTTTTCCTGAAAAAAAAAAAAAGCAATCAGTTAAACATGCGCACATCAAAATTAACATTTCCCAGGAATGAAAATTTTAATAAGACTTTAGTAATTTAAACTGTTGAACTTTGCATTCTTATTAGATGTGTTTCGTCTTTTTTTTTTTTTTTTAAACTTCACTATAGAGATGTCAGTTTCTTACAAGGCAGAAAATATCATGCTTGTTTGTTTGTTTGTTTGTGTTGGGGTTTAACGACATATCAGCACGATTACAGCTATACTGTGTCAAGCCTGGTAAAATATGTTTACACGTCAAGAACAAGTGAGGAAAAAAAACGGGACAAAAGACAGGAACAAGGAGAGAGAGAAGAGACATTCCCCTTCCATGCATACTTTTTTTTTTGCTTTTTACTGCGGGGTTTGGTTTGTCAAAAACTATTAGAAGATCTGTGAGGTGGCTCTGATCCACACCATGTGTAATAAAGAACAGCAGATTAAACTATGGAATACTTGAATTCAAATGAAATTCAGTATGCTGGCTGACTTTGTCCCTTATTTAGACTGATTTTCCTGTCATATTCGCTCCTACCTTTGCCCCTTTCCAGGATTTGCTACATTGGATAACACTGAAAGTTAAACTGACACTTCCTAGAATAAATCGTAAAACAAATTAGATAAAATAACTATATATATATATATATATACCACTTTCAGATAACTGCAGTCATTTGCAATTTTTTTTTTTTTTTTTCTTTTTTTCCAACTTCAGATCTCAGAAGCAAATTTCTCCCCAAACCACTAAGTCTGGATATCAAATAATTCTTTTTTCAACACTGGAGCAAAGAAAAGACATTTAGATGAATCTAGTCTTTGGCTGACTTTATGTGTTTCTATGAGCATATTTCAAGTTTCAACATCCATTATGTGAAGTATGACATAATGATGAAAGTTTGTGGACATTTTTCACATGATTGACTTTTCAGAGAAGCCATGGCCGGTGATACTGGGTGGTGGTATTGGCACAGGAATGGGCATTTCAGACTGTAATTATGAGTATAAAGGTACTTCAATTGGAAAGCCACCGTTCACAAAGAAAGCTACTGGGGTGAGTACAGTTTAAGATAAGATAACTTCATATTTCCACAAATGTAAAATTTTGCACAATGTAAAATGAGCTGAGTTCTAGTCATGTAAATAAATATTTAAATTTAAGCATAATGTTGAATATTAACCTTACTTTAACTTGCACACGATCTTCTTGCACATACACATAACCATTCAGGAAAGGTTCCAGCATTATAAAATGAGACCTCGCAGTGTTTAGATAAGATGAAAGATCTGCTGTTCGTAATGATAATAATAATAATAATTTTTTTTTTCAACATTTGTATCACAGATGGTATAAAAAATGTTTTTATAGCACTCCCATCTTGTTTTGATGTGTAAAATGTGACATCTGTGCTGTAATCTTACTATTTGTGATGAGAGGGGATGTGAAAGGTCATCTCACATTTTGTGGCTATTATTTTTATCTTAAGATACATGTATGTGTACATCAGAAATCTAGAAACAGAGAAAATGTTCAAAATGTGAATGACCAACACTGAATTCTTGTCCTAAAGATACCATGATCAGAAAAAAAGCATCTAGATGATGATTGAGAATGCCTTGGTCTCCCCCTCCCCTCTTTCCTCAAATATCATACCAAAAAGTGTGCCCCCTGTTTTTTTTTTTTTTTTTTTACAACGTGTATTTTGTCTATACTAAACACCAATGACATTTAGTGATGTTTCCTTGCAGAAAAAATATGCAACACGAGTAGTCAGTTGTGCTTCAGAAAATAACTGGGGAAAGTCAACAATGAACCTATAATTGTGAGAGCCCAAAGTACAGTGAAACTCTCAAATAGGAATACACAGTGTTGTGCCAAAATTCTCTCATATTCCTGAGATCACATTATTTGGGATATGGAGAGAAACGAAGGTTTACTATGTTTTAAAGGTCACGGATATTTAGAGTCGAGTCCGCTTAAATTGAATTTGCCGGGACCATCCTCATGGGTTCGATTTATGAGAGTTCGTCCTCAGTTTTTTTGACAAGGGAAACAACTCTCCAATTACCTATGAGGTGAAAAAAAAAAAAGATGAGGAGGCTGCTGCTTTCTCCACATGTTCCCGATGGTTCAGTATGATCAAGTGTATTTGGAGGAATGCCATACTTTTGAGCTATGGCCTTCTTGGACATCACACTTCTATTTCCTACAACATTTTCATTTTTGACTCAACGGAAAGAGCCGTCTTCTTTCTCTTTAACCATCTCGGCTACAATGGGTGTAAAACACCCATATGACTCCATAAAATATTCTCTGCATTGATTATTTCAAATACTTTTTCATTGAAACTCCCTGCATTCCTCTATCAACCATTTTCCAATATAACTGTGAAAGTAAAAAAATGTTACTACAGTGGAATACGGATGAGTCGATGCTGGTGGGGGATGACAAATAGGATGGACACATCCGTAGATCGATTCACCCGTATGTCACAAAACTAGGCACTACTATATATATTCTTTGGAATGACATATTGTCGGGTATTATAATGGTTAGTCCCCCCTAGACAGATGTGAAAAGGAGGAGGAGACAATGGCTGGTCAGCCTCTTATCACAAAGTCTACGGGAGGGTTTAGTCCTGTTTAGTGAATCAGTCTGACAGTTGAAGTTAACCTTTAGGCGTGATGGGAGGAGCATAAATGTGTTGAGATGAAGTGCCGCGCAAGCTGAGATTAGTTACATTAGCTCAAGTGTTGCTTTTTTTTTTTTTTTTAAATAACAAAAAAAAGATTGACTCATTAGTGAATACGAATGAGTCGACATTGATTCATCAGTATGATTTTTAGTAAAGTAAAGAAGTGCCGGGACCCGTTTTAAGAAAAAAGATGCACTCATCTGAAAGTCGACTCATAGGGGTTCAGTTCAGGTGAAGTCAACTGCAATTGAAACAAAAGCACAAGATTTTTTCAGTCTGAAACAATTACATTTTGTTTTGTTATGTAGCAATTTAATGTGTTAATAGCAACCAGTGTGTCAAGACCACAATAGATAGAACAATGATGTTGTGCATCAGCCCCCAATACCTTTATATACATGTAAATTGCACATCCTTTGAAAATCTTTAGTTGTTTCACTTTCAGCTACCAGAAATTTAGAAGAAAAAAAAATTGTAATCATGCCCATCTACAATAATGTTCATTGGTACGGAGCGGTTCCGTGTATTTCTGGCTGAATGACTGGCTCGGGGTGAACAGCAGCACCTGTATCATACAAAGATACTATTCTGATACAAAAGGAATTGGATAGAATAGATAGATATGATTTGACTATGAAAATGAAGGATCAGCAGAGCATAAAGTTATTTAAGTGTGTTAATTTGTTTGAAATGTATTTGAACTGTCATTCTTGACAAAATGAGGCCATATTTAATATTAGACACCTGATTTTCTTGTCAGTTTGTGAAAATATCTTAGGTCTCTGGAGAATTCAGTCGTTATAGTTGATTAGAATCAAAGTATATCATGAAAAATGTAGTCTTAGTTTGTGTGAGACTATTTAACCTCAAAATATTGTCTAGATATAGTCATTTGTTTGTTCTAATGAGTAAAGCCTGGACAGTAAAATAAAATGTGTACAGTCGAGTCCACCCAAACAGAACTCTGATAATGCGAATTTCTGATAATCCGAATAAAAATGAAACAATTGATTTTTTTTCCTCTTTGTGCCCATTAAATGCGTCTCGCATAAATCGAAGTCATCGCCGTGAGTTTCCTTTAAATCGAATCCGTCAGCACCGCCCGAAGGTAAAAATCGGCTTTTGTTCCTTCCACGTGGTTCCCACTCAACGGGAAAAACAAAGAAGACAGCGTCGCGGATGGGGCAAGAGGGATCAGGCAATTAATTTGCATAAATGTACTGTGAATGGGCCGGCGCCGTGGCTT
>JBCAUA010550341.1:0-16581 GCA_038406235.1 Peronia verruculata | reverse complement strand
TTAGTAAAACAGAGCTAAAATCATAATGGGACATCAGACAATAGGAAATATAAAGGAAGGGGAGAGTAGTATAAGAAAAAAGGAAACGGAGAGAGGATTGGTAAGAGAACTGATCTTAGACTTCAGATAATTGGGACGAAGAAGGGATCAAAGAAATAGCGCACGGTAATGATCTAACCCTTTTTAGGAGAGGCTAAAAGTCGTCAAAGACATTAGTCTATATCTCGATCTGGTGTAAACAATCAGTGAAAACAATAGCTGACCGGATACGATAACCGCAAGGAATGCTGGGACCATCGACATGGAATGACATGATAATGTTGTGGGTTGAGTATGCATATCTCTTGACACCAGTAAATAGTGTAATGTTTAAATCGAATTAACTGATCCGCTCTGATTCTAATCCCAGGGTTGACTGCGAGCCGAAGCTCTTAGCAGCCTGCATTGTCGACAAAATATGTGTATGGAAAGTGTCCTCTATCTCAGAGGAGCTGGGTCCTCTATTACAGAGGGAAGTGTGCAGCAACCTATTCTATCAGCCTCCGAGCCGCATGGCTAAGTCACATTTGGACTATCACCGCCATAATGGAGTTGTTGAGTTAAATCATTCCAAGCGGCAGCCACCAGGAGGGGTCGACAGGTGCAAAGCTTCCACTCGAGGAAAAGCCGATCCTTTGCTGACCTTTCCTCAACAGGGCAAAATTCACCAAAGGAAAACCGAAAGATCAAAAAAGCAACTGGGGAACCGCAGTCCCTCATAAACGAGCGAGGGGCCGCGGCCCCCCTACACAGGGCGCTGGAGCTCGGTGGGGGCAGCATACCAATTTGACCTACTGCCTCTCTCTCAGCCTCCTCCGATTTCTCTGAAGTTCAAGCGACACGGGTGGGTAAGAGAGGGACAAGCAGACGTGCCCAAGACACTTTGGTCGGAGGCGGCGACGTCCGGCCGGGACCCCGCCGCAGGGCCCCGCACCTGTTCCTAGTACCACTTGAGCGATACTCGACAACATTTTCCACCGGACCATTTCAGTCGGACCAAGGAAGATGATGCCACAGCTTAGGTGCATCAATGGGACACACTCCCAAGGCTGAATTTTGGCCTACTTTACGTAGTTACCTACGGTGTGCGCTAGCGCTGTAAAGGGTAGATCCTGGCTTTCTTTAAGCCTCAGGGCCGTGGGATCAGCGGCCAACCTGTTCACTGGACTTCCCCACGAAGCATCGACCACCCCAGCCAGCCGAGCCCGGCACCCCTCCCCACTCATGCGCCAGGCAAGACCAGCAGGAGAAGGCGTCAGCAACTCGCCCGTCAGGCAGCAGCGACCACTCCGAAGAGTGCAAATCCGGTATCCCACGGACACGCCCCGATCCTTCACTGCTGCTACCGCGGGATCTGGGGAGATGGATCTCCCTTGGCTTATAGTAACAGCTCAGGCCGAAGTCCTGTACTGTTCATATGCCTTCACACGCCAACCTCTACTTGCAAACTCCGAGGAATTACATGCAGGGTCAACGAAGCAGCAAACTGATCCGCTAGAAATCTTTGTGTTCACCTGTGCTTGATGAGTGCCGGATCACAAGGTAAGAGACAGAACAATTAATTATCCATATCCTGAGATAAATTATGTAATGTTTTGCTCAGGAAACGGATAACTGGAGACATGGCAGACAGAATGAGTGAAGATAAAACTCAAACTCGGATCGAGTACAAATGGAAATTAACAATACACTAACGTGGGCAATCAGATGGAAGACGTTTGTGGATATGTCCAAAACGACAATCCTTGTGATATTAAGCAACTTTCCAGGCATCAGCTGCGATCTGGAGTTAAAAAAACAAGTATCAACGCATTACATATAGATCTAAAAGTGGTAGACCAGTATCATATCTTTGGAATCTCGCTGTTGACAATGACTCAGATGGGGATCAATGTCGATCAAAAATTTCAAAGAGAGAGTGAAGGGCGGGGGCGGGGGGATGAATATCTTTAGATATTTGCCATGGAGGAAAGGGTATGATCCCTGGAGATGCAGAAAATACTCTATATACATCAGCACAGCACAAAACCTACTTGAATAGCACGCATCTTTCATCTGAGCTCAGTGGATTTCCGCAACGTATATGCTATTCTTGATATAAATAAGCTGCTACTTTTTCAAGCGATATGCTTAAAATTTTGTCCTCATGTCTTTAACTTCAATATTTAAAAACGATCAGATGGAAATTTTGATACCTTATTTAAACTATACAGACGGACTTTAAAAACACTACACTTGAAAATGATTCTGCTGACGGATTTTAAAAATGCAGCACTTGATATATAGAATCATTTTCAAGTGTTGGGTTTTTCAAGTCCATCAGTATATTTTTTACATAAATGTTGTGAAATTACTACACTGAAAAATCACGAACGTTTCTTGAAATCGATTCCATGATCTCAAATTTCTCATCAGTTTCCACAGAAATGAAAAATACCTCTGACCATTACTCTTTCTTACTAACTCTTTTATAAACTTAAAAAAATAATAATAATAATAAATAAACTCTTTAAAATTTTTGTCAAGGAAAAACAAAAATACCCAAAAAAAGTTTTTGACCTGACTTTTAGCCTTACATGATTTACTACTGGAATTCCTCTCTTCATTCTGCATCTTGTTTTTCCTTTCACTGGGTCTCTACTAATCTTTTTTCCTCTATTTTGGGTCACTTCCCCTCCACCTGGGACTCCTGGTGGCCCGAAGTTGGCCTTCATGTCTTCTTCAGTCAAACCCAAGAGTGTCTTAAACTTTGTTAGTGCAGGTAGTTCACTGTTCTACTCGGAAGCAGTAGGATTGAGAGCAATTCTATTCTCTTTAGGGAATTTTATTTTATTCCCAGTAACAATGTCATTCATATTCGGTGTCATCTGCTTCTCAGATGATCAGCCAGCCAATGTTCACCCCTAGCATTGGAGCTTCCATTTCAAAATCCGGTACCAAAATCTCATTTCCAAAATCCCATTTTCAGATCCGCCATTCGCCCTTAATAAAACTGACGACAGGGCTGTCTACGGACAAGGGCCAGATGAAGAAACTTAACAGTTGAAAGAATGAAAGAACATTTACATGAATTGCAAAATGTTCACAAGAAATATGGCAGTTTCACTGCATCTGTCTTGGACTGGGCACTTTAGAGTACTGAATATGTCCGCCTCGCGAGGAAGAAGCAAGAACACGTGAGAATCTAGTTCAAGACCTCGTGCCAGTGAGAGACCACCAAGGAGCCTAAACTATGAAACTGGAGTGCGGACTCGTGCCGAGTGTGCGTGGAGCCATGCCAGTGGAGGCAAGACACCTAGTTAACACTGTTGTTATTATGTTACCACGCGTTAGTGAGATAAATTCACATTGTCCTTATCTCATGATTGTAAGTCTGTTGTATTCTGTCCTTGCTGTAGCTCTAAATTAAAAAGTAAAAAAGAAAATGAATCCGTTTGTTTAAAAGAAAAGATTAACTAGAACAGAACAGTGATCAACTCCGTGCGTAGTAAAGGACACCAAGCATAGCAAAATAGCAACATCTTCAGGGCCATGGCGTCCAGTGTTGGCACACGAGACTCAGGGTGTTTTGTTAAGGCGGCGTCTTAAGGCGGCGTGTCACACACAAAGGGGTGTAAGTTTACAAAAGGAAATTCAAAAAATGAAGGGGTCTAAAGACGATACAATACAGAAATTGCTGCTCCTCGTTCGCTGATGAGTGTATAGTCTCGTTAGAAGCTATAAACTGGATACATAAGGATAAGAAAGAAAAAGCTACAGCGAGAAAATCCTCATAATTGTGAGCACCAACAGTGTGTCATCGGTATAAAGAAAGTTAGATGTGGTTTGTCCAGAGCAATTTCAAAGATAACCTTGGTATGGGATTTCATTAAAAAAAAAAAAAAAACGAAACATTTGTTCCACACCTTGTTTTGTGAATCATAAACCCACAACAAAAATAAATTCATTTTTTTTTTTTTTTTTGCTTGTTTGTGTGTTTGCCTATTCGTTTGCTTGCTTTTTCTGTGAAAGATGGCTACATAATAGCATGTCTAAGCTTTACTAATTTAAAAATGTTAATAAAAAGACCACGTCATTTCTTGGCCGATGGCAAACCAGGCACTTAAATCAACACAGTGAAGCTCATTAAAAAAAGACGTCTAATTAGTTAAGGGGCATACGTCAGAATGGCAAGGAGACAACACCGACGCTATTTGAGCCAGAGCAAACACTGATTGCAGAGCTTGTAGCTGATAGATTTGTATGTAGCTAGTTCTGCGCAGGACGCCAGAAGCTCACTGCTAACAGAGAAAGGCGACACAGAGGTGCATCAGCAGTGATCACAACAACAGACTTCCAGTGCCCCCACTGTTCAAGACTCCGCGCCTGCAGGCTAGAACTGCAGAGCCACCTTCGTGTACATCGATGAGTTGTAGAATGCAAACGTCGTCATCAGATCCGATGGGCAACCAACAAAGTATCATTTAAAGAGGAAATTTATCGGAATTGCATCAGTTCTCAGAGTAGATAGGCAGTTTGAAATATCCCCACTGATCTCTGGAAACTGTAAAATAAAATAAGCTTACTGGTCGCCTTAACACCCTCAAACGTCCACCTTAAAACAAGTATAGATGGCCTGTTTAAACACAACACAATACCCACTGTCGAAATAAGTAGTAGTACCGTCGATTAATCTACAAAATTGATGGTTCTTGGGGATATAACATAGATCTAGCTGGAATGTTTGAAACCTAACCAATGCTCAAACGTGTATCGCGTCCTGCCTTGACGGTCATAAATCATAGTCCTTTAGTAACACCTACTTTCCTTCCCGCCCGCCGATTTCTCCGAAATCATTGATAGTGAAATCCGGTTGGGCAAGTTTCATTAGATTTCTCAAAGCTGCTAATCTCTTTGACCATGTCTCGTCTATCTTAGCAATTTGCTTTCATGGATGCCAGTTCAAAAGGTCTCCACTAAAGCTTAAGCTATTGAAACAACTCTCACAAGCTTATGTTATACTTACGTTTTTCAAATGAATCAACCTATTCAGGAACTTAACTAATGCATTGAACAACACGAAGTGCAATGTGCATATCTTGGCATAACGCAGCACATCGTCCAGCCAAAGACACACTGAGATAAAATTGCCGGGTTCACTTGCTCTTACATAGCCCCTTCACAGCTGCAAAAAGGGAACACCTGCCACCCCTTTGTCGGCTACTCAGATAGACTGATCTAGATATGCTCTGTTGTGGCAATAGTATTATGACACAAAATAACGTGTCAGCCAACCGGGAGTACTTCTCCAATTTTGGCTTTGCTAAGTGAAACAAAGATCTCTGCTGCTGCTAGATAGCTTGTCATGAACCCTACTCTTATAATTATCGCGGTTTTCTCACCTTGCCGAATCGAAGGCTGTAGTTTAGTCGGCTTACCAAAAAAAAAAAAAAAAGTAAGAACATTGTAGGGGTTCCTGGCGTATGCAGCACAGCTAAGGAAGCCCAATAAGATGGGCTATATTGGCAAGATCATATAATGAATGTGTATTGTTATTGAACAGCATCAACGGCGTCAAAACCACAACATAATCCCAGACGAAGAAAGGTGGTGTTGCCACTGAAAATCAAAATCCCAGAAAAGGATACAGGAAAATATACCTTACAGCTATACACTTTTTTAACGATAAAATTGCATACCCTTAAGCCTACACCCAATAAGAAATATCATTCGAGGTTAATTACCAGTGCAGAAATGGTAGTGGTAGAAATCATGTGGTGGTGTGTAAAATATCGTCGCGGCTGATCGCTATAGGTGTCATCATGCCTGTATTTTCACATGATTCTCTGATAGGGGATGGTGGTGCTATGTGTAGGGTATAGGGCCTTTGGCTCCACTCTCTTATACATCGTAACTTCAAATTCTATGAAGGGACGCATGCACATTTATGCTCACAAGATATGTAGTAGGAGGAACAGAGATTGGGAGGAGGGTGGAGGATGGACAGAGTTGGTTTATGGTTGTGTACGTATGAGGCAGTATCAAAAAGTCCCCAAGCTTGCGGTTAAATCTGTTACAATGTTACATTTCTATCTATTCACCGTGCTACAACTCTACCTCCTATTTACCTGCATATATCTGCATTTTAGTTGTTTTGGTAGTAAAACGTTTATAATATTAAATACAAGTTTTGTTACATAATGTAGCATTTAAGTCAAGCACTGTCAAATGCTATGAAAAATAACGATAATATGAGGGAGGCCGTAATTATAATGTACCGTATCCAGTTGTTCGGAGAAAGACGGAGAGACATGCAACTGGTTACATTTTTGACGGAACGAAGGACGAAGACAGCGAGATGCATTAGACATACGGCAGCAGGCAGTTTCAAATTTGTTCAGCCGAAAAAGAAAGAAAAATGGGTTTCAAGCATTTTGAATCAGTGTATCAAATGTTAAATCTGCGCGTACATGACACGTTAACGTAGATCTACCAAAAAGTAACATTATTTTGGAGAGAATGAGACAGATAACACACCTGTTGTGACTACTTTTTTAGCAGTCCAGTTTGAAGGAGGTGAAATCACTGCTTTAGATCTACTATATTATTATTATCGGCCCAAAGGGAATAGCCTATTCTTACAGGACAAAAGACATACAGCTACTTCGAAGTTCTGTTCGAACGACTTGATCTTCCAATTTATCGAATTATTTTTTTTTTTTCCCGTTACACATATTATATCAGATGAGACTATAGGTTCTTAAAAACGTTTCCTTTTACTTTTTTTTTTTTTTTTGTTCCCTCTATTTTGCAGTGCTTGCAGTGAAACAAGAAAAGAAAAATATTCTACCTGAAGGATAATAATCTGAATTACCATGTCCTATCAATGCAGAGAAAGCATCCACGTTTCAGAGAGTAACATATCATGTTTTTAAGAACAAGTCGGAGATGTCCTAGACACATAGCCTACAACCTGAAATTTCTGCTCCTGTATCCTTTTCAAGATATACTGTGTTGGTTATGTTGTAATAAATAGCACGAAAGTGTGCCTTCCCTTACAGTTGAACCCCCTATCAAAAAATTTAAAAAAGTGGTGTTAATATTATTATTGGGCTACCTCTTTGGCAAATCCTGTTCTGGAAAATACCCCCCCCCCCCCCCAAGAAAGAAGCAACACAGAAAACAAGGTCATACCTAAAAATAAAATATCCAGCAACGTGCTGGCTTATTTGAATGGCACTGGGAGAGGCCCTCAAGGTTGTAGAGTAGCTGTCTGATCAGTTTATTATAGATAACTTGGGTTAATGCAAACAACTGGATGATATTATTGTCTCTTCTTTCTGTTCTTTCTTTTTTCCCTCTTTTCCTCTCACTCTCTCTCTCTCTCTCTCCTTCTTTCTCCCTACCTCCCTCTCTCTATCTCTCTCTCTCTAGTGCACTTCCTTCTGACTCTGGGCATAGCGATCATGTCATATACCGTATCAATGTAATATTTTGACACCTTGACCTATTTATCTGATATAATTTAATCAGTGTAACATTAAGCGTTTCTTGAAATACTAAGACACCTCATTCGTATTTTAATAATCGTTTATCTCATGCTCAGACGAGCTGAAGATTTCCTCCTCCCGTGCATGACAGAAACCCATTATTCCCCGTTTCCACGTCAGATTAGTGAATTATTGATGACTGTTGAACACTTTATCTAAATAAACTACCGGAATTCTCACCACAACAACAACAGCAACTTCAGTAGCTGTAGTAATAACAGTAACAACCACAGATTCAAATCATAATGAAAACTTGTTCTACATTGACAATAATAATGACTGAACCGTCCCTGTAATTGGTTCGTGGTAATGATCTGTGTAGCGTTCAACCAAGCTGATTATTCAAAGAATCCCCCCCCCCCTCCCCTTTTTTTTCCTTGTCCCCTTGGATTTTGCCCTGTGCATATCGTGCATCCTTTCGGGGAAAATCACGGTGCCATGGATAGGGGTTTGGGGCCAGGACGGGATATGCCGTGTCGTGGGACATGGGACGATAGCAATAATCTTGAACATAGTTTGTATAAGTCCGCTGCTCTCAGTATGAATGTCTCGGAAAGGTATCTGGCCCATTTTTTTACTCGTCTTACTCTTGTCGATATTCTGGCATGATAACCATAAATTTGTTCAGCTTCATTCAAGCGACTAGGCTACTTTAAATTAATATCAGATCCTCTCCCATCCCTCTGATATCTGTGTAGAGGTGTTACTTTTCTTTTGTTTTCATGGATCAATGGACACACTTATGTTTTTTACGTTAATGTTATTCTTGAGCTGCTGTTTGTTGTCGTTGTTGTCTTGTTGCATAGTGTTTTTTATCAAAGAAAGCTCTGTGCAACTTGCAGTTTTCAAGTTTAGGTGTCTCTGTTTTGCTTTATGTTTACTGTTTATACAAAGTCTGTATAAGAAATTATCTGTAGCGTTCTATCATCATATAAGTGGAAATACGATGTGTGCAACTGAAATCATTTTACAGGCACGAGATGAGGTCACAACAATAAACCCTTAAATTATCTAACGCTACTGGTACAGAACAATACAGTGACCATATTATCTTAGCTCTTAACTGCTGTGCTAATTCTGATCCATGCACCTAAACAAGATAAATGATGTAAAGGCTGTGTGTTGTGTGTGTGTGTGTGTGTGTGTGTGTGTATGTGTGTGTGTGTGTGTGTGTGTGTGTGTTATTTATAGAATTGATATGTGATCCCTCACCATCAGTTGCAATCGAATTTAAGCACTTGAATTTTAATTCATCTAAGTGTAATAAAAAGAAAAAAAAAAGTCATCGCTGTTGTCAACACTAGAGTTTGCCAGACAGATAAATGACTGAGACATTTTGTTGTTCATGACCTCGACGGCGCTAGGAAATCTGTCGTGTCTATTATTATCAGTAACACTCTATGCACATTTTTATCTAACGTGGACAACGATTTTCGTTTGGCGCATTTGCCTATAGATGGGCTACTAAAACAGTTCAGTCTCAGGTAAATTTGCTTTTGAAATACAATTGGTGGATATGTTGTCAGCATGATGAATGCAGCCATATTCCATAATGGTACATGGCAGAGATCATCATGGCGAGTTGACATGAATCATGCTGGGCGGGCTGTAGGTTCGAATAATGACTACTTTATTCATTAAGATAACAATAATCTGTCATGCCAATGAATGACGTGATGAACATAGGGGAAGATAAAACCGCTGATTCCTATCACAGTCATGACGAAAATGTCTGACAGGTAAGGCTTTAGAAAAACAAAAGTAAAAAGTCTGATTCAAACAGTAGATTCTAACATAATATGAACTAAGATAATGAGATAATTTGATGACAAAAAAGGGCAAAAGTAAACCTGCTGCATGCCAGATTGCAAGAGTCAAGTAGCTATAAACTTGTACAAGATTCTAGATCTTCAAAGCTGCGTCTTCAGAATTATTAGGTTCACGAGGGTGGTAGGAACAGGCAGTATCTAGCTTAGGCCTAAATCATTGAGATACGAATCTCTGCGAGGTTACGGTTATGGGATAGAAATGCCTTTCAACCTCCTGAGAGTGGTTTTCTCCTCGGGAACCTGGAGGAGGTGGTATGGTAATTGAACAGGGTGGTGGTCAAGGCGACACACCCTAAAGATATAACGTAAAATACTTGTTATAAACCCGGTGCACATCATCGTATAGGATAAAAAAACAAAAAAGTAGGACGATAAATAGAGTCAACATACATTTTGCAGTCCTAGGAATACATCAGTAAAAATGAGGAAGATATTTTTGCGGTATGACATTCTACAATATTCTTTCTTTCTTTTTTTCACCACACGTTTTGGTGAAAACTGCACTTTTGAAATTTTCTTGGTTCTCTTGTAATCGTCAATAAATGACTCAATTCAACTGATTATTATAGTTTCTGCCCATCACTCTGTACCAACGACGCTACCCTCGGCGGACGTTTTAGTGTCCTCGTTGTACTGCTCTATAGGGCAAGGAATGATCACAACCTGTATGACGCCATGCACACACAGCGACGTGACGGATAAGTTGCTGTCCAGAATAGATGATGTCATCGAGATGAACTGAGGGGCGCTAACTCCTAAAATACTGTTACGGTCAGAATCACATTAGTGTTGTCTTGGTTATGCCCCCTTAACAGTTCTTATATTATTCCCTTTCTTAAAAAAATAAAGCCGTCCGGAAATCTCGAAGCACGGAAATCTAGAAGACATTTTTCGATTCCCGAGAAATTGGACTTTTCCGTGCTCGACTGTAATTTTATACACATGGAGATATCATATGCATATGCATATAGTTTAAGAAAAGCCCACGATATCAAGTGGTAAGGCCTTATAACAGGATTTCCAAGATAAATGTGTGGATAAGGATGACTAATATAAGTAGAAACATTGTAATGTTTAATTTTAAAAAATGTGCAGCTGACATTGAAGACATTGCCAGCATAATTCAGAATGATCCAGAGAAAGTGAAAACTTACAATACCAAAATGTCAGACATCTTAAATAACCATGCCGTGTTAAGACGGGACAGTTACATTTCTCAATACATCAGTTTAGGTGAACGTAAACATCAGCAAGACCAGGCTGACCAACGAGGAGCTGGAGAAAATGGAAGGCAGTCCAGTTCATCATCCACAAAGACCTCTATAGAACAGGGACAACCGACAAGGTCAAAGCCTTAATCATATCTTGAAAGGGGTCCATTACAACAAACAGTTTATACAAAAGCGCTCTACCACCAGGACACTCTTCGTTGTCACCAACATTTCAAGAGTAGAAAGACAAACAAGTATACCCCAAGAACATTCCAAAATGTGACGTTCCAGGAGCTTTTTGGGCAGTGCTTTTCAGAGAAAATTCATGACCTGAGAAAGAACTGCACAGTTGTGTGAATTCTTTACCAGCTCATAATAAATTCAAAGGGAAACATGAATGTTTCCGAACCCGTAGGCCTAAACGATAACATTTTAGAGAAACCAGTATGTCGTCATGTCAGCTCCTGCTCACTGGATTTTAACTCCCACTACAGAGAAACACTTAGATAAACTGTTTAGTGTTAAACTAACGTTATATAGAGAGTCACTCACCTCAAGCACAGTACTCGACCTTTTTAAATGGGCAATTATCATTCTTCTACTGAAAAAGGTTAAATTTGCTTTACCCACTGAAGACTAATAAAGTTACAGGTCAGTGTCGAATCCATCATTTTTCTAAAAGAACACTGGAGAAAGTAGTTCTAACTCAACTGAAAACTCGTCGTTAAGAATGAATCAATTTTTTTAAAATTTTTTTTTTATATCCCTACCAGTCGTTTTATAGACAACAAAATAACACAGAAACAGTACTTTTGAAAAACCACATTGATATGTTATGTGCTGCATATACAGAGAAAGTATCCATACTTACATTAATTTCTAGATCTTAGTTCTGCATTCGACACAATTTTACTTGAAAAACACCGTTCTGTACGTCTTATGGTTTGTCGGGATCTGTCCGGAGGTGGTTCTACTCATATTGTGTGACCGAAAACAATAGGTTTCATTAGAAGAAGAAGTCTTGAAGAAGAATGTTTGACCTAAAATTTAGGGCACTACAGGTTTCTGTGCTGGGACCAGTATTATAATAATACAAGGTGATTTAAGCCACCAAGTTCTGTCATGCATAACTATAGTTATCACTTATGTGCAAACGACACCCAGCTGTACCAGTGCGTTATTCCATCCTAATAAAAGCAGATCAAAGTTGTATTCATCATATCAACCAGAGGATGGTCAGTAATAAACCAAAAACTGCACAATGGTAAGACAGAAATATTGCTTGTTTGTACAAATAGAAACGCGGAGACTGCTGGCATAGACCACATAAACCCAGACAGGACAGATATTTATGACTTCAGAGAAAAGGCTAAGAATTAAGGAAAGCAGTTCGAATGTAAATATGTCAATGGATCATCAAATAAAACAACTCTGTCAACAAATGCATTGAGAAGTGAGCAGAGTGGGATACGTCCCATTTGTTAATTTTTTTAATACTTTTTTTCAATTTTCGTTAAAGATGGACTGATAAATATACGCAGTGGCTAGGTTTACGGCAGCCGTAACTTTTTAATTTTCTTTTATTTTTACGGCATCCACATGACTGATGACGTAGACCACAATCATCTGACTATGGTAAACATGGTTATAGTCACGGCCTTCGAATGCTGCTATAGGCTAGCATACTATGTCTAACACCGGTGTTTAAATCGCTTTGTTTATAGAAGTGGTGGTAACGGCAGCTGGAAATTAGTGGGATAAGACTAATCAGAGGGCATTTGTAGTCTTGAGAGATGACCGGCCTCAGATCTTCAAAATATAGAGTGGTATTATACTGCACTGATAGACATGTATGTGCATACTGCTGCTTTGGTCAATCTCCTTTGAATCTGGAAACAGATCTTCACTCGCCGTGAATGCAAGCATAATCGATAATGTCGTCCTTATATAGCTTCTTAGGGGTTCTCTCCATTGCTGACTCCACAGACCTGGAACGTCTGAACACAATCCTCCACCTGATATGCTGCAGCCGAATCCTGCGGCTCTTCAAATGTCGAAAACTACGCTCCATCTTGGAGCGTAGCTGACGAACCGGCTATTGCCATTAAGGTCTATCGTAATTCGCGCAAAGCATCAGCTGATTGTAGTCTGCGTCATCAGTTTGTGGGTGCCGTAAGAATAAAGTCAGAAATGAAAGTTACGGCTGCCGTAAACGTAGCCACTCCGATAAATATAACCTTTTCCATCTACTTTCGTGTTCAAGTAAGAGGAAAACAGTGAAGAAAATCGACTTTTTCAAACAGTTGCCATGGCAACGCAGGCATCTTGGATTTTAGTGTCTCTAGATGACTAGCTTTAAAATCTATCTCCTCCGGCAAATTTCAACAGAACGCAATGACAATATCTAGAACGTTACGCATTTTCAGCTCTTTCTGTGAACCAAAAATATTTTTTGAAATCTAAAGCTTCCTTATAATGCCATATAATAAAATTTCAATCTTCACAGTCTACAAACCTATTTTTCTCAAAAACCGCCCTATATATATATATATAGTTTTTGGCCTTGTTGTGAAAATGTCACTTTCGGTTTCACTCGGCTACTGAATAAAAAAGTATGTAGCAAAATATTTTTTTTAAACCGGGTTTGGAAAAACACGCCTTTTTTTTTTTTTTTTAAGCGAAAAATTAGCATGAGGAGTTTTTTTTTTTTTTTTGTTCGGCACTACCTGGCTTCAATGGCTTCAAAATAACCCCTTTGTACATGCTAGCGTATCTTTTCTCGAATTTTGCATCCTACCCCCTATCATTATAAGGGCTCTCATAGAGTCACTTCCGAGCTCTTGAGGGTCTATGTGTGCCCCCTATATCTTTTTCTGTCCAAACCAAGAGCGTCGTAACCTTTACCATGGCATATAGTCCACAACCCAAGAGAAAAGAACAGTTCACTATTTACAGGACTTGGAAGGTCATTTAAAAAAAAACCTGTTGAAAGCTGACATTGAAAATCTGCTTCACCTCAGACTACGGTCGAGAACCAGGTGATATAACCACCACGCCAGGAGGTTGAAAAGCTTACCAAAACCGTAACCGTAACCGCCTCAGGATGGTCATCCAATGTCCATCCCTGGCACTGGGGCTCAAGATGTAAGATATTAATAAGTATTGTGCATTAAAATGCTTTAACAAAACATCACCACACTATCTTCAAGATCTTATCCATCAGTATACATCATCTCGACGAATAAGACTAAGAGCAGATGAAGAAGTGCTGCTAAGTATGTTATCTAAGACAAAGAAAAATATTGAAAAACATTCACCATCTAAGCTCCAACCGTGATTGTTTCTTTATTTGTTTGCCTGTGTTAGAGTTTAAAAGCACATCAGTGAGATCACGGCTACATTGTAACACGGTGAGAGACGTTGACACATCAAGAGGAAGAACAGAGGAAAGATGGGGACAGAAGACAAGAGCAGGTAGAGAGTGAAGAGATTCACCCCTGGAACGTGAAAGATTGTATTTCATGGGAGACATCCCACCGATGGCGGGTTTTCACCGCCTGCATGTGGGAGCAAAGAACCGACTTATAAATGTATACCTTTGGCCCCCGCATGAGGGCTCCAATCGTATACAATTCTCTTCCAAATTCTTTGAGAGCCATAAAAGCTGTAGGAGAATTTAAGAGTAGCCTCACAACACATCTGTTTACATCCACCTGAGATTGTAAACACTCGGTTTTCTTTGTGTTTTATGCGGTTACGCAAGTTGATGTGTTCGTATGTGTAGACTTATATGTGAGAATGCTTGATGGCGCTGTATGTGTTATCGGATTTTTGCCAACAGTTCAGTGTATTAAAGTTTTATTTTACTGTAAAATGCCTTGGGCCATTTCTGTTATTATATTATTGTTAGTAAAACTAGAATTAATATTGATATTAGTATTACCATAGGTATAGGTATTAGTATTATTAGTATTAATATTAGTGCTAGTGTTAGTATCAGTATTAGAATTACTATTACATGTTTAAACTTGAAAAAAGATGTAAGATAATCTTTTCAAGAATGTCAGTAATCCAAACATAATTTTTGTTTTGACAGTTGGATGGAAGGAAAAGAGCTAACTCTGAGCAAGTCTGCCAAACACTTCAATACAGAGCCAATGGCGAGACTGAGAGCGGTATAATGTAAACAAATGATAAAGTTCATTGGGGGAAAAGACTTATAATAAATAAAACATCAGAGAAAAAAAAATGCAACATGAAATAAGAACTATTACTCGTCCTCTCGATTTTTTTTTTTTTTCAGATTTTTCCGATGCCATGTAGTCGTATGGCCATCACCAGAACCAGTATTTAGTTATAGAAATGATTTACCAGCAACAGAAATAGCCCTAGCTATAGGAAGAGATGAACTGACGTAAAGCCTATTATTAGTTTTGTTTAGAAAAAAAAGATAGTGTGGGTGGTATAAAGAAAAAAAATAACGAATGGTCAACATTTGTCTTACTGATTAATTTTTTTTTTTTTTTCATAGTATTTACTGGTCAATCTCCTTTGATAGAATGGTTGCATCATAGTTCACACTGCAACTGTGAAAAAAAATGGGATAAATAAATGCCGGGAAAGCGCCAGGGATGGGATCTGCAAGGTCAGCTTTGAAGAGACACAAGCTGTCGTCCGAAGGAAGTAACAGAATAGGTGGAAAACAGGCCTTTCAAAGCACAACAAAGATTTGGCCTTTTACCTCATAACTAGCGCTCAGCATCGTGTCATAAAAAATCGCTTAGATTTCAAATTCAGCCTTTGAACCGGGTCCAGTAACTAACTCACCCTAGTGTGCTAAATAAATAAAAAAAATTACAAAAATTAATATTGAATATGGACAATTAATAACCTAGAATAAATGAAGATATTGGGAGCGCCAATTTTATTTTTAATAAGCGTTTTTATTAGTCACGGTATCATCAGCATCATCATTTTATAAACACTTCTTAAACAATAAAGAAAAAAATGCCATCGTTTTATTCGACTCGGCAAACATTAATAAATAACAAACAATATATGTCAAATTATTGTAGAGATGAGTTACTATGTGTGGGGTATCCAAGAGGTTCCCAATATTTAGAGCTCTTAATTGGTTGCTCAAATGAAGAATTACGACTCAAGATCAGAAATCTTGTTTACTGCCATCTCATCACAGGTGGCAAAGCCAACAGGACGTACGGGTACAGTCTAGGCGTCCTTATAAACGTCCTTATAAACAGGCCAGGTAACCCCTATGGTGGCTGGATTCATTGAAGGCTGGCAACACGGCTGGCCATAAATTTGGTTGGCAATTACCAGATCGGATGACCCTTGCTGACCGAGGTCAGCAAGGTGTTCACAGATTTGGCGGCCTTTTCTTCATTTGGCCAGTTTTCTAAATATTTGCTTTTTTTTTTTTTGCATGCTATTGGAATTCGATAACTGCTTGATGTGATTGACTTTGTTTTATTTATAAATGTTTCATTTCTTGCTTTTGTGATTTATACGAATAAAAGTTTTAGAAGTCAACAATTTGTCCTCTTGTTATTTATTTTGGCACGATGCCATTTCAAATCTGGTCGATGTAAACGGCGGCGTATTTGATTTTCGGAACGGATTCTGCAAGCTTTTCCATCTTTGTGTTATTTCTAAAAGGCGGATATAGAATTAATTTGTGTCATTAATCGTGTCCTATTCATACATGTGGAGTTTCTGAAGGTATTAATCTATCGACATGTGAACAATCGAGTTAAGATTTCGTCTGATTTTTAAAGCTAAACAAGATCTAGATTCTGGATATTTAATGCGGTGATCTTTCCTCCTTTAACCCACTGTGTTGATATCTCTCAAGCAACGATATCTAGAGTAATAGTCATTCATTAAACAAAAACAATAACTATGCCCTACCTAGGAATATATATATATATGCAATAAAGTAGAGTGCAAGTATTA
>JBCAUA010550231.1:0-16581 GCA_038406235.1 Peronia verruculata | reverse complement strand
TCTATCTATCTATCTATCTATCTATCTATCTATCTATCTATCTATCTATCTATCTATCTATCTATCTATCTTATTCTTTTTTGTATTTCTTATATTTCACCTGGCTTTCATATGTCGACCAAAAACTAGATATTACTGCATGTGATATCAGGCCGTAGTCATGTGTGCTGAGATTTCTGTGTGTGTGTTGTTGTTTTTTTTAACCATACATCTGGTCTTCATGTGTCGTTTAAAAAAAAAACAAAAAAACTCGATACTTTATGATATCAGCCGGTGCATTGCGATTTCAACTTATCTTTTATCTTTCATCTGGTATCCATATGTCCATGGACAAACTCGATACGTCTCTGACGCCAAAAGCGAGAGGGAAGGTCACTTATATGTTCTGTTGTTATGTAAGATCCCCTGTGTCCTCTGGGGTTGTTGCTTTTTTCTGTTCGATCAAATCGGTTACGTAACTACGATACCAGGACAAAACTGTTTTGTGATTTTCTTTTCCACCTTTGGTATCGTTAAATAATCGAATACCTTTTATCAGTCGATTCAGAGTGTACAGTAATGTGTATATCGGAGACAACAATGAAGGATCGTAAAGGCCTTGTGTCCAGCTGTAGGTGGTAATCAGATTACTTGTGACGAGTATGGCTGGCATTCATAGCCCACAACCTCTAAGAACAAGAAAACAAAGAGAAAAAGAAAGAAAGAAAGAACGAACTAAAAAGAGAACGGAACAAAAAAAGAATGAATGACGAAAAGAAACAAAGAACTAAATTACAAAAGAGAAAGAAAGAAAAAAGAAAGAGCCAAAGAAAAAAGAACTACATGACGAAAGAAAGAAAGAACTAAAGAACGGAGGGACGAAAGAAAGAAAGAACTAAAGAACGGAGGGACGAAAGAAAGAAAGAACTAAAGAACGAAAGAAAGAACGGAGGGACGAACAAAAGAAAGAAAGAGAGGACTGAGACGATTGTAAAATAACGTTAATATTATGTTAGTGGACAACAAAGAGTGTCGATATCCAAGCCACGTCAACTAAAACTGATCTCGATTCTCATTCGCCTTGATCTTATAAAAGAAAGGATCGATACTGTCCCTCCCCTCCCTTGAGTACTGAGTGTGACATTCTCTGTAGGATATCGATTGTCCTTTGACCCCACAGAGGGGGAAACAATAGAGAACAGGGGGAGGGGGGGTTAGCATTGATTACTTGATCTGAGATTCGGATGTTTGTCCGGAGGGAGTGAAATGGAGATGAGTAAAGGATAAATAAAAGAAGAATGAAAATAGAAAGAGACAGGAGAGACTGACAGGCCGACGGACAGACAGAAAGACAGAGATAGGGATGCAAACGACGAGACAGAAAGACGATCAAATACAATGTAAACACAAGACAGTTTGACAGTCAGTAAGACAGACAGACAGACAAAGAGGGAAAGACAGGTACTCAGCAGACAAACACAGGCCCAGAGAGAAAGAGAGAGGAGGGGGGGGGGGGGAGAATGAGGTCAGAGGAAATGTAAAAGTCTGAGAGATGTCAATAGACAAAGGGAGAAATAACAAGGAGACTAAGCTCTCAAAACAAAAAAAAAAGCGGAAACACTAACACACACAAACACACACACACGCACACACACACACACAGATGCCAAATAAAGACTGCAATCTTCACCTCAGTTTCCTTTCCTCTTCTTCTTTCATTCTCAAAACCTCTCTCTCTCTCTCTCTCTCTCTGTCTCTCTCTCTCTCTCTCCTTTTTTCCACCACCAGATCTCAATTTCAGCGTTAAGCAACATCCGGGTCTACAGAGAGAGTGTACATCGTAACACGAAGCCCCGTGGCTTCATCTATCACTCAGTGCTAGAAACCCTCACACAATCCGAGAATCCTGGTCAATGACTGATGGTATGTTAGTGTTAGCAGTAGGAAGAGAAGCAGGAAGTGAGATAGAGGCTGCAGGGAACTTAGTCCACACAGAGAAGGGAATGGTGATCAGCACCCTGTGATGTGCAAACTGCTTGAAATAACTTTAGGTAACTTTTAACTAACTCCCAGGACTTAGCACGGGGGGTCAATCTAAGAGTTCGTGCCTCTCTTGATCTCTGGGTCTATCAGAGAGAAGTCGTACATGGGACTATGGGATGTGCAGCTGGTAAAGGCATTGGTGTGAATGGTGGATGGTTTATAGGTGGTTTGGTGGGAGCTGATTAGACAGGCAGATAGAGAGATCACAGCATGGACTAACAGACTGGTCCAGTCAGTAAAGTTAGACAGTTGAAAGTACAAATGGATGGATGGATGGATGATGGATGGGTGGATGGATGGATGGATGATGGATGGATGGGTGGATGGATGGATGGATGGATGGATGGTTGATGGATGATGGATGGATGGGTGGATGGATGGATGGATGGATGGATGGGTGGATGGATGGGTGGATGGATGGATGGATGGGTGGATGGATGGGTGGATGGATGGATGGGTGGATGGATGGATGGATGGATGGATGGATGGGTGGATGGATGGATGGGTGGATGGATGGACGGATGGATGGGTGGATGGGTGGATGGATTGCCAAACATGTCTATGAAGAGTTCATATTAAACAACATTACGTAATGCCAGTTACATTGTGCAGTATTGTGATGACGAAACAACTCAGTATGACATCATCACCACAGTGTAAATATGTGGATTTGAGGACATCTGTTGATGCGCCTGCCTGGTGTTCATATCCAGATAGACAGAGCAGATGATGAATGGGGCGGAAGATTGAAAAATACAGTTTCCCCTGACGTTGGGCACCAGCTATGCATTGTTAATTTCTATACATCTCATGTAATGAATAGTCTGTGTGGTTTTGTTACTAGTAAAAGCATATTATGCTAGAATGCAATAGTAATAAACTTAGTTTTGACAGGGGAAAACAAAACGTGTTGAGCGTTAAAATACGTTAAAATTTATAATTTTTTGTCGGAAAGTATAAAATTCCAGTAATCAATTTATGGACGTAAGCCGTCTCTCTGCTACACTTATGCACCTAATAGGAGATCGTTGTGCTCTGTCCCATTATTTCCCTTTACCAGACAAAAGAAGGATTGAACTAGTAGTACAAAGAGGGAAAATAATCACTTTTGCGCCCTTTGCTTGAGACATATGCCATGAAAAATTCCAGAAAAATTATGTGTAAAGAGAATGTTTTCTTCTTATTGTTATGATTTTATCAAAATTTATGGCGATCAGTCTTTCCAATGGCAAGTAGTGAAAGGATTTTTTCCTCTTTACACTGCTTTCTCAACACATCTTTTGTCTGACAAAATGATCTCCCCTTACAGAAGTCCTTCTTTTGGAAAGGGCAGACAATCTGCGAAACGATCTCCCATTCAGTCAGTGAGTTTGTTTTTGTCGCCTTTTGTCCTCTATTCTCCTCTTTCTTTGTTTCTCTCTCTCTCTCTCTCTCTCTCTCTCTCTCTCTCTCTCTCTCTCTCTCTCTCTCTTGGCACGATTTAACAGCAACAAGAGCTTCCCGTTTTTGAAAAAGTGGGAGAGTAGATGAAATATTCCACAGAGTTGTCATAATTTTAAACGGATATTTCACACACAGGGCAGGTCCCTGGCGTAAACAAAGAGCAGATGAACAATATCAGTAGTAGATATTTGGCGTTGAAATCTTGCCAAACTGCGGTAAGACGTCATTACGATATGGTGCCCTGCCCACTGGATCCCGTATGGCTTATGCTTGGCCTGGGTTTTGTAATTATGATATCACGGTATAAACGTGTTCATTTATCTGATAAGGAAACAGGCAAATACACGAAACTATACACAAACGTCCAAAACATACATGCATTTACCTTCTTAATTGTTTGAATGTTCATTTAAATCTCCTTCTAGAAAAGTTCAGTAATAATAAAACATTTTATACATTTTAGCCAGTGAAAATAGGTGAAAAATATTTCTTTTGTTTTAGTTGCATTAAGTTCCAGGCATCGCCTCATACGGTCACAGGCCTCCAGGTCGTCATCCCTCCTCAACACTGGTACCCCTCTGATAGATCTTTGCTTACACATGATCTTTCTGTTTGAGTAGTCAGAACATAACCTCCTGCTGCAGCTAACAAATCTTGATGAACCTTTTGTGGCTTTTTCCCCCGAAAGACTAGAAACTTGAATGGTTATTTTATTGTCTAAATTATTGTTCTAGTGTCATATTTGGAGAGTGATTTTCTCAAACTTAATGTTCATTTTGCGGGTCAAAATCATGAACGATAGTATGAACAAACCCCGATAACTTTGATTGTCTTGAAAGCAGTGCGACCTGGTTTTAATGGCAATTTTTACTTTATATGTTGGTATTCAGTTTTGTGAAGTTTGGGGCATTTAGTTTATTATTTCAAGATTTCACATGGTATGGAAAATTGTTTTTGAGACAGGCCTCGTAATAGACGTCTCTCTTGGAGTGCCAGTCAAAATGGCGTGATGACGTCATAGTCATTCGACCCGGACTCTGTCTAGTCAAGTGTACTTACCGTACACAAATCTCTTCGGGTTCAAGACCAGGAAATCCCCCAAAATCATGCAGATAAACACCGTCTTTAAACGAGGTGACACATTCACTAACAAGGAACAAATGAGTTTACAACTCTGGATCGACGCCATCCCCTCTCCGCCCCCGCCCCGCCCCATCCTTTTAGTTCACTCTTGAATAAAAGGCCTTAGTTTTGTCAAATGGGAAAATGTAATAGACATGTTAGGACATCTACTCTAAATTTTCTCTCCCCTATCCCCCCCCCTCTTTTTCCTCTCTTCCCACCTTACTGTCTTCCTCCACTTTCTTTCCCCTCCCTCCCCGCATTTTTAACCCATGCCATCAATGCATGCGCTCTTTTTGTCTTTCGGATACCTGCCCGAAAAACTCAAGTGATGAGCGTACTCAAATCAAAAGATTGAACAACATTACACGGTTTTATGCATGACATTGTGCCTGGGAACATGGAGACATGGAAAACAGAAACAAAAGCGATAGGAAGATCACATCAAACAATGGACTGTCTCCATTTCGCTAAAGTAATCAGAGACTTGTTGAAAATCAGGACAGGAGCAGGAAGATGGTCAGTATGGTCATTGGTTATTGTGACAGCGGCCTTTCTCTGGCTATGCTCTATCCTAACCCTAACCGTCATTTGATTTAACCTAACCTATCCTAACTAATCTTAACCTACCCAAACTTAACCTGAAGTGACCTGACCTAACTTTACCTAACCTGACCTGACCTACCTAAACCTAACTCAGCTTAACCTAATCTAACTAAACCTTAACTAACCTAAACTAACATATCTAACTTGACCTATCTAACATTGTCTTTTACCTGCTAATAATGTAATGCCCAGCATGTAACCTATGTGGATTTCAACATTACCCCATCTGTTGTCGACGTTTCTGTTTCCTACAGCAGCCGTAACGTTCAGCGGTGCTACAATATTACAGTTCCATCTCCCACTTTAACAGTGAGAATTTTATTTCTTACTTCTGATAGGGTTAAGAGTTCCGTATTGCTTACACCATTTTTACATCAGCTGCTGGGTCTAGTCGTGTGTCTGCGGCCTATCTCGTAAACATTTCAGACAGCTACAGTGCCAGTAAATGTTATCTTCAAACTTCTTGTCTTCTCTTAACCTTTTGAGACCGGGAACTGCTCTACAAACACAATTATAGCACTGCCTCTTGACAGATTAACATTCCATATTATTCTTATCATGGGATCATTAGTGTTAATTAAAAACTGGTCTGTCTTAACAGTCTGCAGACCGAAACTTGCGATTTATGGATGTCTGCAAACGAGACATGAACTTGGCCAACACAGCCTAGACATGGAAAAGCGTGTCTCAGATGAGAGAATCGTGGAAATCAGCTGATCTGCCACGGTGAGAGTGAAACCAGGGGAACCCAAGAGATGGAGGACAGGGGAGAAAGAAGGAAACATCCAAGCAATATCTCTGACACCACGTTCAGCTGTAATGTCTGTGGCAGGGTGTGAATCTCCTGGACTGGCAATCTTCTCCTGGGCTTTTAGGGTACATTAGCCTCAGTCATTTATGTTCAAATGGAGTCACTCTTCCACCCATGATAGTCTGCGTTCTAAAATCATTTTCTTTTAATAAATATTAATCAGAAGTCCCTGGTCTACAGTCATTAAAGTCCACTCTAAAGTGCGGATCGAATATCTAGCTTGGACTATAAAGGGTTAACTTAACATTCTCCCTATTTCCATTTGTTACTTTCCGCAGTTGTAAATATTCATGCTGGCAAAGTGGTGCACACCTAATACACTCTAGGGACAAGGAACGGAGCAGCGGGTTATCTCTTGTGTTGTTCAAGCCTGATGGTTATTTAGGACTGCAGATGTTTTCCGTTCTGTCTCAGGGATTGATAACACAGACGGATAGATTTTCCCTGATTCACAGCTAAATGGGATAGCCTGATAAGAAACAGGGATAGATTCTTCAAGACTGGCATTCCTCAAGGCAGATAATAAAGGTGGGAACGATGTCTGTGATCACATCAAACTGAAGGTGAGAGCTTTGGTGAGGAGTGAAGTCAAAGCCAGAGAGACGCATTAGAAGTAATGACAAAATATTGTATGAAGCTTCGTGATGACGTAAGCTTACAAAGTAGAACAGACAACACAGTGTGGAAAAACACTGCACCCGTCTTCATCTCTGCTTCCTCCAAATGCTGCTCTCACGCCATTATCGTCTTCACAACTAAATTAACTGTTTGTATACCAAGCACAAATGAAGTTTATATATCGGCAGTTGACCAATCTGGTATCAGGTACTGACATTATCCAAGAACTATTTTTGATTTCGCAATAGGAGATCGTTTCACACATTATCTGCCCCTTCCAAAAGAAGGAAGTGTAAGGGGAGATCATTTTGACCAGCCCTATTACTTCCCTTGGACAGAGAAAAAGAGAAAAAACGGTGTTGAGTAGGCAGTGTGAAGAGAAAAAATCCCTTGACTTCTTGTCATTCGAAAGATGGATTGCCAAAAACTTCGATAGAATTTTAACAATAAGAAGAAAACGTTCTCTTTACATCATAATTTTTCTGGAATTTTTCATGGCATATGTTTCAAACAAAGGGCGCAAAAGTGAGTTGTTGTTTTTTTCCTCTTTACACTACTTGTTCAGTCCTCTATTGTGTAGTAAGGGGAAGTAATAGGACTGAGCACAACGATCTCCTTTGGTACCACTATGCCAGACTTATAAATGTTAACTCTTATGAGCTGAGATAGTTCAAGAGTTAAGACTATGGCATTATACATGAGAATGCCCGAAAAAGGATAGAAGGGGATCGCAATGTGGTAATTTTCTTTTTTGAAGGCATGAGTGACGTCACTGATCATTTTTAGATTGCACCGCCTCAGAAACGGAAAGACGACTGACTTACTGTCCTAGACCATGACTGTATTCACCACAAACTATAAAAGACAAGGCTAGAAAGGCAATGATAACACGGAATGAAGCACGTGACCTGATAATTATCATAGTAATAAAGAGAAACGAACAACTCCGAACAACTTTGAACTCCATCACTGAAGGGGAACTTTGTTGTTGTTGTTGTTTTCCACAGACAAATCCCCTTTGTCATCATCTGCATTGTTTATAAACTTGTGATTTCACAGATCCATTTTGATAAAACAGAGACAGAATGTCCACAATGCATCAAAACCAAACAATCTTCTCTAGTGATACAAACATCAATGCCGGGCCTTGGATAGAGTAGAGAAAGAAAACAACAGATGTACTTTGAAACACATTGTAGGGAAGGGGCAGGAACTCTTAGCCAGGATCTTTCTGTTGTATGTCATGTTGACGGGCAAGACACGTGAGGCATTGGTAAACGACAAAACACAAAGGTGATGGAGATAAGTTAGAGGGAGAGAGAGGGAATCCTCACAACTCGACTCTAGCTTTCAGAATGATAATATTCCTTGCCGACGTAATGAGAGGAAAAGCAAATAAATTCAGTTCCGAGGAGGCGGCGAGGCCTGTTTGTAGCGATAGGCAAGGCGTAGACCTGCTGACATGTGCAGAGGAACACCTGCTTGCCCTGTGGGTCCAGAGCTGAGGATTTACTTTGAGATGTGGAATCCAGGGCGTGTTGGAGACCTACTGACTGAGGGGTGGGTGGGAGCTGGGAAAACTGAGGGTCATTGACCGGATGAGATCAGGTTGCTTTTTACTACAACTTTTTTTCTTAACCGTAGACGCATCAAGGATTCAGTCTTACGAAAAACTGGCTGATTTCATTTTGCGTTGAAAGCCCCCGTCCTTATCAGCCACCACTATAGAACGTGATTTTTATTTATGCCTTTCTGAAACATGAAATGTCATCTAAACATTGATGTCATCTTAGAAATTCTGACACTTCAATATTTTCTGATGACATTTGAGAGCTAAAGCTATGTTAATCCGCCAGGATCTGATTAAAGGGGCTTGGATCTAGAACAATATTGAATATTCTACTGTGAATCTATTTCGGCAGAATGTTGGCCACCAGTAAACGTCTGTACTTTGTGATCATACCCTATACTCAAACTTTCATTCACGTTCAGTCTTAGGACTCTGAGTGAGTTTGACTTGATTCTGATACGTGTGGTTGCTCATGGGACAAAGGACTGGGTGTAAAATTGTATATTTCTATTACCATATCTACCTTCCGTTTGAACAAAGCCAGAATTTTATGTCTTATATTATATTGCCTGTCCAGGGCAAATGAGTGGGAAGTGGCACCGGCGGATTTCGAGTTACGTTATTTTTTTTTTTTTGTAAACTATTTTCTGACTAAGATATAAAATTATTTGTTTGTTTTCCACAAAACAAAAAGTAGATTTTTGCTAAGCTGAAAAGAAAAATGTAGTATCTGAGTGGGAAAAATAGTCAAAAAGGGCCGTAACTCGCGATCGCCGGGTGCAACTTCACACTCATTCGCTCTTGGCGCAGGCCATATTCCCATACAGTTTCATTCTTGTGGTGAACTGATTTAGTTCTATATAACCCCTTTCTTGTGAATGTAACAACTACCTATCAGCTTTATTTTCATCTCAGCTAAAGATGTCTGCCGTGAGATACACCGGCTATGAAATGGGTGATAACATTTGTCAAATGGTTGCTAGGAATAACTCCAGCACAACAAAATGGCGATGTAAGAGGCTCATTGTTCTATGGTCCTCCAGAAAACTAGAGCAGGTTGTCTGATGAAGGAGAACTTATTTCTATGTACAACAAACGGTAACAGATGTGGTGTGTTGTTAACACCGTCACGGGGTGGTCGTTTTTTTTTTTTTCGATTTCTGTCATCTTGTCTTGATAGCGAATCGATCTAAACGAGAATCAGACGCTGCTGTTGATCTTCTTTGACCAAAAAAAAAATGTGTCAGAGTTTTCGGGTGTTTTCATGTTGTTGTTGTTGTTGTTGTTGTTCTTGTTGTTGTAGTTGTTGTTGTTGTTGTTGTAGTAGTTGTTGTTGTTGTTGTTGTTGTTGTTGTTGCTGCTGCTGTAATTGTTTCAATAAGCAAGTGACGGGGTGACCTGATGTAATTGGACGGTCTGTAATTATCTAGCTATGGTCACTTTGACTCAGCATCACTGAAATGGTTTCTCAGGTCCAGAGACTCGAGTTTGTCTAAATAAACTAACGAGGCGAGGTCGAGTTGTGTAAGGAAAGCAGAGCCGGTAAACATGGATGGGAAAGCGATCAAACAAGGATTACAGACATCAGGGGTTTGATGCAGCCAGTGGCTGATTGGCTGGTGGTTTCATAAGCATAGGAGGACCAGAGGGACTGGTCATGGTAGGTCTGGTATATAATATAGACTGACTACATGTCCTGGTGCTAGCAGTAAAACAGCCAGATAGCTGAATGATGACATGTCCACTGGGAATGGCTACCACTACCAGGGACCTGCAAAATATGGTATGGTGGAGCAAACATCGGAAAGGTGACAGGAAGACAGAGTTTATATATCTCTCTTCTTTTTTACTATTGCTTTATTCTTCCACTCCTTCTCCCTCTTTTGTCCTTCTCCTTTGTCATTGTCAATGTCATTTCCTTTTATCTCTACTTTCTTTTCTTCCTTCTTTCTTTTTGACTTTCTTTTCTGTCTTTCTTTTTTCTTTCTTTTCTGTCTTTCGTTTTTTTCCTTTTTTTTTTTTTTTTGGTCGGCTTCTTTAGCTCCACACCTGGCTTTTTAATCATACCATCTATACACTCTGGTATTGTCTAAACAATGTATGCAGGCAATGACAACAAGCTAAAACTGAATGCATGAACTGTACTCAGCAAAACTTACCAACATTTCTTCAAAAACTCTCACACAGGGAACTAAATATATCTATTCATTTTCCCGCTGTCGTGGCTGACTTTGATGAGGAGAAATAAGGAGATAGACGAAAGCCAAAAAGAGATGCCAGTTACGCAGGAATTTGAAATTCCCAGGCTTGTACTGCACACATCAGCTCGCAAGCTCAGGAATATCAAATAGTGCCAACTGGCGATACCTTCTTTTGTTACAAGCCCACAGTTAGAGCACAGAACTGAGTGTGTTACGGACAGACGCTAGACTAGAACTCTAGGAACATCTGCTATGATCTATGCAAAATATAGAAAATAGAAAGTAGTACTGAATTACAGAAATATGACTATGGTTTACTTTTCACGCATTCCTTATTTTAATGTATTTAAAGGTATTAATTACATTCTACGGTCTGAGCAATACTGAACTCTAGGAAAAGGCTGGCAAATTTCAAGCTAAGGAATCTTCTGGAAAGTTTGGCATTATATATTATCCACTGAAGCAGTCAACATCTCAACACAAAAATTCCACCTTCAAATAAATACCATAGGAGAGATGTTGTGTTTACTGTTGAGGCAAAAATTGCTTGTTATATCCAGGCAGATGTTTTATCAGCGGCGTGAATATCCAAGCAAAACTGCAGCCCAGGTAAAATAAGAGCCAAAGATGAACAAGATAAAACCTCTATGTTATCTGTTGTTGTTTTGTGTTTTTCCTTTCACATGCATCTTACGTGTTCTAACAGAGCGCAGAGTTAAATTCATAGGCCAGGAAAGAGCTGTGTGTGTTGTACAAAGTGGAGGTAAAAAGCCAAGTTGTCAGAAGGTTGAATATGGGCAGATGTGTTTGTAAGGGGGAAACATTTGCTCAGAGAAAAACTAACTCTAGGCTATTTCAACTCTTCTATCTTTGTACATACACTACATATTATTTCACTTTCAAGCCAGGCCGATAGACTCACAAAATTGCATCAAAGGACAACAAACGGTTCTTTCACCAAAGCAAATAAACTGTTTTTCGTAGGGATTATAAGTTAAAACGTGTCAAAGGACAATATTAACACCTATCCACAAACTTGATTTTTTTTCTTCTATATTTATAAGTGTTTGTGTGTGTCTATTAACTTTAACTGGCCGGACAAGACGAGTCTTATTAACACGAAAAAGCAGCACCACCTGACAATGGGATTTTTTCTCAGTGCCACTAACAACAAACAAGTGAATTTACAACTGTGGGTAATTTTCTCTTGTCTCGTTTCACCATTGGATTGCAAACATGGCGTTCTTCAAATACAGGATGTACAAGGGATCAGGTGGAATATAATCATCGTCTTCAACAGCCGGAAGTGCAGGAGGGCTTAGTGCATGTTGTCAGTAAGGAGTAAATCAAGATCCCTTGCGGTTTATGTTCAAACATCTAGTATCCAGCTTTTATACGAGCATATACGATTAGCTAGACAGGCCAGCATTCTTAACAAGGTAATGCATAATAATATATTTATCCTGAATCCTTCAGTGTCATCTCCCAGTACTATGAGCGACAGGGGAATTGACCGACTCAGATCTACGTTTTTGACACCAGCAATTTACATAAAGTTCTGACTTACCTCTTGTATTTCACGGCTCTCTTCATCAAAAGCGCGTACTTTTGTTTCCTCTTTCTCAGACATCTGCTGCAGATTTTAGTCAACTGTTTGTTCTCGTGTGTCAGAAATTCCTTCACGCCGTCAGAGATTGTATCGCCCTTGGTAACCTGCAGGTTCTTTTGTAGCTCAAGCCAGCTGCCGTTACCTGGGGGTGGTTTCATATTTGTCCCGTCTAACTGGTCTTGGGCTCACAGTAAGTTTTTTTTATGCTCTCAACGCAATTGTCAACTCTTTCAGCCGACAACTCCAGCACCCTTCAACGGTATAACATCAAGCCAGTTCTTTACGCTATGTTCTCCTCGCGTCTTTCAGCCTTCTATGGGTGGTTCTTCCCTCGGCGAATCCGTCAGTTCTTGGCTCTGGCAGAGTTGTATAACATGGACAGCTCCCCCAGGTCTTAGGCCGACATCACTCTCACTGTCAGAGATGTCCAGCTGTATACAAATCGTTACTCACTGCCGCTAGACTTTAAACTAATGCACAGCTTTTCTTGTTTGTAGGTTTGCACTAATAAAATAACAGAAATTGTCGCCGTTTCTCAGCTCGTATGGAAGAAACTTCGTGAAAGGTTGGTGGCTCACCAGACCAAAGGTCAAAGATGACCACACCTGACCTGACCCTAATCATTTTATCTTCATTGATCTTACTTTTGCACTCGTCCTTGTCGCTAAGCCCCGCCCACATTTTGAACGCTGTCCGGGTCAAAACTTGCATAAGTTGTCAGGTCTTATCATTTCAGTGCATAGACTGTGCCAGCAAAACTAAGACACAGCTGCCACGATCGTTCTATCGGCATGGAACTTCCAATGCTCATGTCTTGGCTGACAATTTTATCTAGCTGTTCGTGAAGACAGCATCTTGACATTTCCCTCAGGCATTTTGAACAAGAAATCTATTAACACGACATCTATAGCACAGATGAAAACAAAATATGAGGGAGATCAGAATATTACTTTAAAAAAAAAAATAATAATAAAAACATCCAGCGGTCAAACAGATTGCTGCAGTTTAATGTTAGAAAGAGCAGTTGGTGTCGATGTTGTGGACATCTGATATACCATCAGATAATATAGCCCACCTCACCAATCAAATTACAAATGATGATGAGCTGCTTTAGCCGAGTTGTGAAATTAAATGTTGCAGCCAGAAATTTTGTGCTATAGTCTGTGCCTTGAGGACATTGTGTCAACAAGTCAGCGGGGAATCTGATCAACCAATAAAGCTGCCAGTTATTTCTGTAATCAATCCTAGGATTGCAGGATTGTCTTTGCCAGACCAGAATTACTGGTGACATGGACATGCAATCTTCATTCCCTCGACCTTTGCTTTGCTATATTTCTTCACCGGTCAGACGGCAGTCAGGTTCAATGTAGGCATGCCCCACTTTCGAACCAGAGACAGGTGTTTAAGTACGTCCGTCCCAGCAAGGATTCAGCAATGGCGACCTGGGATCCAGAGGTAGGACACTCGACCTGCTTGGGAGAGATCGGGGTCAAGTTCAGTAGTGTTATCTGTCCACATAGTGTGCCAGACTGTATGTAACCAGGGAGATAAAATGTTACAGCTGGTTAAAATGTCAGTGACATGGTAAAGTTTCAACATTTGTAGACAGGCGTGTGACATTTGTGTCACATTGTCTCGATGTGTTGAGAGTCTGTACATCGTCAGATGCTGTAAAGAGAATGTCTTGTGTGTGTTGTGCTGTAAGAGCTCAGCAATCTAGAAGCTTCCTCATGGCCTGAGAGTGTCTCGTCTATCCCGCAACCATTAGAACTGAGATCAATTATTTTCAGATTGCAGTAGAACTAACTCCACTTTCCCTCAGTCAAACAGGCAAAACATCAGCTGGAAGATCAGATGAGATACAAATGCAGTTCTCACATAAAGGCACGATTTTGAGAAAATATCTTTCCTTGCATAAGACGCACTCGATCCATACAATTTTAATATGACGACCAAAATCAGGATGGCATCACAGTTATGGAGATTTGGCCACTAGTACTGGACACCCGGTGGAAGTCAGTGGTTACGATAGAGACAGTTCGAACAGAATGGGCATCTACGTGTTCTAACTTTGGAAGAGATAACTTGGTTGGCCAAAAATAGATGTTTCTCGTCCAAGTTCAAGAACAACTTAGTTATGAAACATTTCATAATGGCCTGGTCTGCGAAGCAGAGAAAGTTTGGTCTTTCTAGGACAGGTAACTGTCTCTCAGTCACTCGGTCAGCAGCACACCTTCTTTTTCTGTTATTTTAGGAAAGAACAAATAGTCTAGGAAACAAATTAAAGTCTGTTTTTATCTTTTGTGGCCTTTTTGCACATTAAGTAGAGTGAAAGATGGTGACTAACCTTCTCACAAATCACTGAGATACCAGATCTTGGGTAATGAATATTCTAGAAAACGGCTCTTATCTCCGTCTTAAAGGAGTGGTGGCGGCCAAGTTGTACTTATGTAACTGTCACGTCTTAATTTTTTGTTCTGTTGTTGCAGTTTGTGTGGCTGTACTTTGCATACCACTAGCCCTTCACTGTAAGCACGTATTGTGCAACAGGGATATCATTTAGATGGTCTCAGATCTAGATTCTTTACCTCTCAGACTTCAGAACCAGCAGCATTCAGAAAGACCTATCTCTTAGTCAGCTGGTTAATTTGTGATTGAAACAGTTTATCCGACTGACTGGTGGCCTATGTAGTAAGAATGATTGAGTAAAGGCTGTGGTTTGGGTGAAATGTCAGCTAAATAGTCATGTTCTCTATCATCTGCACAAGGTTAGTCACATGGCACCTAACAGACGATTAAAGTTAGGATGATACTATTTACGCGACATGTTACCCAAATAGGCTCTGTCTTTTAAATTCCTCCCTCTCTCTCTCTCTCTCTCTCTCTCTCTCTCTCTCTCTCTCTCTCTCTCTCTCTTAGCAGACATTGGATTTTCTCTCTTACTCTGTCAATGTTCACTCCCCAGCAGGTAACGGATATTCTCACTGGCTCCGTTTGTTACTTCTACATTTCACCCCATTACTTTGATTTAGAGGATACAGACAATAAATTTGGCTCGTTTTATTTCTTTGCTTTGCTAATTCTCATCCCGTAACTTTCTCTTGGCAGAAAATGGATGGCGTCTTTTTCATCAGTTTCTGAATTCTTATGTCTTTACTTTGTCTTGTCAAACACGGTGCGTGTTAACCACAATGACATATAGAACGAGACAGGCTGAGCGTTTTCTTAGATGATGTCATACACAGGTTTGCTCCAGGTAAAGCCCCGGACAATGGATTATCTTCAGATACAGGAACTAATTAGCTAATGCGAATGAATCAGTAATAATCCCTGACCACTGTCAAATTTCTATTGCTATTTTAGTTCTAATCTGACACCCCAGTGTCTTATTTGTTGTTGTTGTTTTTTTTCTTTTGTTTGTTTGTTTGTTTGTTATTGTGGGAATGTGAGCAGTTGGGAAGGAGATAGAGAGAGGAGGGGAGGACAAAGGAGTGGACTGGACGGAACGAAAGATGCCCATGGCAGCCCTGGAGATTTGAGCCGTGATTACCTGATTTCTACGTAAATGGACAACGGATACATTTCTTCATCAATACATCTGCCATAAGTTTTTAGGTACGATATAAGGCAACCGACAGGCAGGCATCTTTGCCTAGTACAAGAGGTGTGAGTCATTTAGTGTAAAGAAAGAAAACATGACTTTGGTGCCTGTTACTGTTAGTTCAAACTAATAATGAAACATGCTTATTTTATTGTTACCATATTGTTTACACTTATTGTTGTATTTCTTTCCATGTTGTACATTATTGTGTTGATTGAGAAGTATAACTAACAAACACATGCTGACTTCTGAACCATCCTGAGGATCTAAAAATGATGCAGATAAGACAATCAAGCCAATGCAGATAAGACAATCAAGCCAAGGACAGAGGGAAATGTCGATGATCCAGGACACAAACTTCAGGTCATCAGGTCAAACAGGCAGTTTTAGAATTTAAACAGAAACACAAGTAACATTATCTTTTATCCTTTCACTAAAGGGTTAGTAGTTCAAGGATAAAATAAAAGGTCAGAGGTTGTGGCAAAATTAGGAACAAGGAACGGAACAGATAAGACTGGGAAAATATCTCTAATACACAGAGTGAGAGGCATAACGTAGCAAGCTCAGAATTGGAATTTCTGACATAACGGCAGCTTTTCTGTCTTTGAAAGCTGGAAACCAGAGTCTATTTATCGAAATTTGTATTGAATCTAAAGGTGATGCTTATGTGTGTGAGCTCTCACCAATCTGCTGATGGACTGGTTTCATTGGTAGATGTTTGCTCATTGTCTGAGGATTCTGTTTGCAACAGGTATCCAAGTCTGACCTGGCTGAATTTGTAGGAAAGATTGTTTGTTTGTTCGTTTGTTTGCTTGTTTGTTTGTTTGTTTAGTCACAGATTAAACTTTATATTCAATGAATCGATGAAAGTCATGTTTGGTGTCTTGTTTGTTCTCGGCATTATGTTCTTTATTGGCACACATTTCAATAATGGGGAAAAGTTCTTTTTTTTTTTTTTTCACTTTGGATTGGCGGGGG
>JBCAUA010550120.1:0-16582 GCA_038406235.1 Peronia verruculata | reverse complement strand
GTGTGTGTGTGTGTGTGTGTGTGTGTGTGTGTGTGTGTGTGTGTGTGTGTGTGTGGGGGTGTGTGTGTGTAAGAGTATTCTAATAAAAATAATAATCACAAGATTTCTTTTTTATAATATGCATCACGAAACAAAACATAAACGTTAAAAGTCTTTTTTGAGAGTATTATAATATGACTAGAGCGTCGGAAGATCCACTATAAACCAGACAAATCGTTAAAAGGAACACCTTTTTGTTTCCGACACACATCCCACATAATTCCAGCACAAAAACTAAAAGAAAGTTCTTAAAGACTGGAAAAAAGAAGAACTAACCACCAAACACCTTTCTGTGGCCGTGGTATGAGGAAACACAATCTCCAGCTGAAAGTCTCACAAAAAAGGGAGGGCATGTGGATCAACATAACAACAAAACAACTTGGTGGATTGAAATGGATAAAGGACTGACTTAATGATCTGCTTCTTCTGCCTTTCCCTCTCGTTAAATAAGAGCCCAGTGATGACCACAAGGGTCCTAGTATCGTCTTGGATGATCAGCTATTTGGCCCAAACTTTCTTTTTTTTTTTTTTTTACCAAACATTTCTTTTTTCGCCCGTTCTGTTATTATCAGTGTTCACGAGTTCCTATAGTATTTTTACGTTGCTCCTGTTAAACGTACCTGTACTAAGCTCGGTCGCTATATCAGCATAACTGATTGAATGGTAACCGTCTCTTGGAATCCGACAGATATAACACGCTGTTCTAGCCCTCCTTGAGGGTTGAAAAGCGTGCAAATAGACAAGAACTAGATAGCTGACTCTTGCCGAATTCAATAAGTTGCTACGAAACAGTGCGTTTTGATAGGATTAATAACATCAACACGAAAACGCTGTTTAAGTCTGTGGTAACTGAGTTGTATATAGGATATGCATCTGTATTGATTGCATTATATATACATGTCATGTAATGCTTATGTCCCAGGAGTACTGCAGTGATAGGTCTATATTTCTTAGACTGGATGCTTTATTTTGCACCTGTAAAAAAGCTTGATTCTCTTACATGAATAACTTAATAGCAAATGTTTTGAACAAATAGTTTACTCATTCTATGAAGAAATTCACACATACACACACAAAAAAGAAAAGACCAATAAAGTTGAGTTGAAGCCCCCCCCCCCCAAGTCTCATATTAGATACGCCACTGGTAGTGTTTCTGACAGACTGCATTCATGAACAAGGGAAAAGAGAGGCTCCTACTCACACAGCAATGAGCAAAAGCACGCGCCTGAGGAGGAGATAATCGTGTTCCTATCATGTTCATTTCCGCTGAGCCTTGAAGTTCTAAATAATATACAAAAAAAGCATTTTTTTTTTTTTTTTGTATAACTTGTCCTCTGATCTTTTTTGTGTGTATTTCTGCAAGTAGGTGGGTGCTTGTTTTGTTTTGTTTATTTTTTGTATCGTTTTCTTTCTTCATTATTTTGTTTTTGCCGCAGACGAAGGTGGGTCGACCTTAAATTATCAAGAAAAAAAGTTTAATTTGCAGGAAATCGTGGTTTTAAATAATTTGAATTTCAATTAATTTCTCACATAGACTTCGTTTATATTTCTTTTTTCCAAAGTAAAATTTATGCTCCTGCTTTCAAGAGCTTTTCGTTAAAGGGAGATTGTTTATTTAGCAAAATCATGGGTTACAGGCACCGAAAAAGATGTTAAAACTGATTGAGTCGATATATTTATAGACCTAGCCATTATCCAATCAATATGAAATATTCCCGTGACGCACAAGAAATAAGTGTTCAAAAATCTAATCTTGAGATGAGGCTTGCAAAATTTACTTGTTTTAAATCAGTTTAAAATTATTTGTTTTAGGTCAGTTTGAGCATCGTTAATGGTGTGGAGAAGGTTACTGAGCTGGTGTCTATATGTATAATGAGATCGGAAAGTCTGACTTTGAACTAGATATAAAACCTGTGCTGTTTACACAAGCATGTCACAATACAATCTTACTGCTCGATTAAATGAAATTCAATCAAAATAGAAAGCAGCTAATAGCTATTTATACACACTCTAGTCAGTCTTGCAGGATTTGTTTGTTAGTTTGTTTGTTAATTTCATCAAAAAATTCTCTAATTTTCAAATAAATGATATGTTTTTGTTTAAAAGTATTACACTGAGGCAATGATTAATTTCCACAATTCTTTAGTGGGATGATTTCTGTTGACTGAATTTTTGTTTGTAATCCATCAGCCAATGGCTTCCTCCTGAAGTGAAGGATATCCAAGATTTCATTCAACTTCCAATGACATTGGACATGTCTTTCAATGTTAGCAAAACCTCGTTCCACATTAAATGTTGGCCAAGGCAATGAATGAGAAGGACTTGCTCACGAATCTAGAGCAAAGCAAATAAGAAAAAAAAATATCTTTCTCATGTGAGATACCCTAAATTCTCAGAAACTTCGGTCTTCTTAAGTAATGCCAGTCCATATTAGAAGCCAATGCAGTAAAACAGTCTTAGAGGAAAACTTGCGGTTTTAAATATGATTTGAAGTGTTAGTTAGATGATGAAACTATTTATTCTTTTCCACAAGGAGAAATGATAACTCTCGCACTGTATGACGTTTTGCGTGTAATTAGCCATCAGAATGTATTTCGTTATTGGAGCATAAGCAGTTCTTTCTTCCACAACAGCCGATTTAAAGTAAAACAAAACGTGTTCTAAGCAGGCTTTTTTTTTTTTTTTTACTTTTACGATCCCGAAGAAGGTCACAACATGATAATAATTCAAAGATTTGATCAGCCCCTCTTTGTCTTTCCATTTTCTATCACCAGCTGAGACTTCTTTTGCTTTCTAGTCAAATTGGTGGCGAAACAAAATCAAAGATTTGGTTGATGGAAGGGAGGAAATGGAAAAAGGTTGAGGAAGGGCATAGGGGAACAATGAGCATCCTTGTAGGGGGAAAGACATGACACCGTTCAACAAACTTGAACTTTCAATATTTACATTGAGCAATGCTTTCCCTGAAACAAATTGTTTCCTTTTGCTAGGTGAAAGAAATCTTAATGTGTCTTCTATATAGCAGAACGATGTCACATTAATTTGCTCTTATTATTATGTTTTGACGAGACGTTCTGTAGGAACCGTCAGAATTACATGACTTTTTCCTCTCCGTAGCCCAAAACTCGGTCTGAAATCATCGGAGAGCCTTCTGCCTGATGAGCTATCCATTAATCTTCTCCCTCGGTCTCGATTGTGAGCTAGGACCTGGATATCCGTCCAGATCTTCTCTTTATCTGTTCCATGAATGTTGTCAGCCCACCTATTCTTCTGTCTCAATTCATAATTACAATAATATTTACATATCGCAGTATATTTACAAAAAACAAAATTAACTTAGGCTTTAAGGTGTTTACTGTTAACTCTGCTATATTACGACATCGGATGGTACTGAGAAGAGAATCTCAGAGCTTGATATGCGAGTTATTGAACTCATCAGCTCTTTGACACTCACTGGGTTAAAAAAAGACAAAGAAAACATTTACAGAAATAATAACGAAAGTAAAAACATTGTCATCCCTTATGAATCAAGTACTAGGATATCAATGTCCAGTGTCTGATGTGGTCTGCGCTAATTAAGCCTAGTGAGAAATATCTCTCCTATGAACACATGTTCTACCATACATTTCTCTATCCCACCACAAGATCATCTGAAAAACAGATTTTCTCAGTGCCACTCCGCATACCTCTGGACCAAAACAGATGCGTGAAAAAGAAAAAAAAAACGTTGTTACACACTTCTTTTGCGTGCTTTCACAAGAAAACAAACCCATTAAACGAGCGCGTGGCCATGATAAGATTGCATTCAGGTGCTTCTATTAAAATAGCACAGAACTTTTACTTTCTATAAATCCACATTTGACTAGATAGCTTTGTGTCCTCGATGTCTATTTTACAAACTAATGCATCGTGGTACTGGAAGTGGTTAAGAAATCATTTCCAGCTGTGTACAATCAAATTAACATATTTTTTTCCTTTCCTTCACAATAAAATGTTGATCTAAAGAGGCCTTTTATGAAGGGGTCTAATTGTAATTCTGCTGATAACCGACTGACTTTCTGTATCACATATGGTGGTTTATCTTTTCTGTGCTTTGGGGCATTCATCGTATATAGAGGTATTACTGTCTAATCCATCAATAACTGCGTAGAGCTTTCATCAATAATTTGATTTCCGAAAACAAGAAAATTCCCAGTGTCTAAAATTTTTATATTAAATTTTATGTTTGTGACGTCAATAGACTGAATTTTTATACAGGATATTTATAAGTAGACAGCGTCAATAACTCTGATTATCTGGTGTTGTGGAAGCTAAGGGAGAGTTCAAAACAAAGAAACCAAAATATATATTTGCTATGAAACCTAAAATGTCTTATGTCCACCTCCTTTCCGACTGACCCCCCCCCCTCCTCTTCTAACTATCCCCCTTTCCTTCTCCTCTTTATGTCATGAGATGGACGCTACTGACCCATGCCAAAAGCTTTTCTCGCTGTCCAGCTCCTGTATCATGGTTTCATTGTAATGTTATGTGTGGGTTGCGAATATGAGCGTTTTGATTACCCCTCTACATGTATTCCGGCAAATCGTCTCAAACAGGTTGACTCCACCCCGGGATGGAAATGATAATGAAATTTGAGGTATTTCTCAGCTGAAAAAACAGTGCTCCAGCTTTCAGGCGTGTGTCCATCCACGCCCTCATACATGCATTGTGGACAAAATTTATTCTATTTGTGTTAATACTGAATTGGATTATGGAACTGCAGCACGAAAATATACCGCTGTTTTCAAATCTGCCTGGAAAGAGTGAGTCGGCATCACGCGACCAAAATGAAATGCCCTTGTTAAAACACGATTTAGAGCAAACAACACCGACCGGCTAAGGAGAGAAAACAGCGCTTTAAATAGAATTATAGCAGAAGAATATCGTTCCTGGCCGGCTCTTTTTACCATGAGCACCTATGCTCACGCATGCAATCCCAGACAAACATGAAAACCTTATTAAAGGCCCCCATTGAAATGGGTCTAATTTTATACAACCTTTATAGGGGATCACTCCCACCAGGCAAAGCAAACATTACCAAGTCATGAACGTAGTTTGACCCTCTGTTTGACGTGGCCCGTATCACTGTGTTTAACACTTTCTCCCCCTAAACATTTAAGAAGTCAGCTCAAACTGATTTTGTTAAAGGAAATCATGGATGCTTTGACACAATATACCTGGAGACCTGTGAAAATTTAACGTAATTCGAAAAACTGTGCACTCGCTTCATTATCAAGTGATATTTTCCAAAAAAGTGAGAGAACTAATCGAGAGGGTCACATAATTTTTTTTTTTTTTTTACCATCAGTGATACACGCTTGTCAAGTTGCAGCGATGTTTTTTTTTTTTTTTTTGACTTGGCCTTGTTTTGATGCTATTCGTGATATTTATGTCTATGTGCATGTGAATGTGTTTCGTCAAGTGTGAATGTGAATGTGTTTCGTCAAGTGTGAATGTGAATGTGTTTTGTCAAGTGTGAATGTGAATGTGTTTCGTCAAGTGTGAATGTGAATGTGTTTCGTCAAGTGTGAATGTGAATGTTTCATCAAGTGTGAATGTGAATGTGTTTCGTCAAGTGTGAATGGAATTTGCTATTGAAGCAAATAGTTTTTATCATACCTTGTCTTAGCTTAGATCTAGCAGTGTTTAATGAAGTACACCACTTATCTGCAACATCAAATGACTGGACTAGAAGACATGCTGAAAATCACAGGTTGTAACATCTAAATCCTAAGAGACTGTTAGATGAGCATGTAGTGGATCTTTAACAGTGCGAGAATCAGAGAAACGCTGGGCAAAAAGCAAAAAGGTATGAGCAAGATAGAAAGATGGATGCTTTACTGCGTTGTTGGAGTCAGGCGATAATTTGGTTGAGGCGGAGACAAAGAACTAGCCAGGGATCTGTGGAAATCCTCGACCGGCACTGAATCCACAAATTCTCAATTCATGAGCGAAGCTCGATGTTCCCTTTTGAAGTACTTATCTATCTCTGGATGGAAAATAACGGATTTTCAGACCATTGTAAATAGATTTGTATAAGAACAGGTGTTTAGGAGTCATAACTGTTGGTACAAGTAACAAATTCTTACAAATCTACTAGTCCTGACGTGCATTGTCTCTCTGGAGACCACTCTGTTTCGCATGTACTTTCATAAGTATAATAGTGCATGTTTTAGCACAAATAAAATCAAGAGACATGCTTGTTGTCTCATCATTTTTCATATTTTATCTCTTTTTAATCTCGGGTGGGAACACTGACGCTAAAAGCTCACATCTGAAAAAAAAATGGCATGAATTGCTCTGAGACCTTATGGAAGCAAATCACAATTGTTTTGGGATGCCCATTTGTGTCAGCTATCGACATATTTCTGTTTAATATTATATGGCACATTTCGAATGAACTCAGTGATTACTATAACATGGAGGGGTATCATCTCCAGAGGGATGAATATGTATTCCATCTCGATATGTTACATCCGACTCCCACCCCCACCCCCCCCCCCCCAACCACAACCATCATCACTATCACCACCACAATTCTCTTTACTGGCAAAGGGCAAGCGAAGAACAAATGTCAAAGATCCTGCGACAAGGCTATCCCCCTGTATGACTCTGGTCTCTTTGTCATCAGTTGCCAGTCGGCTTTCTGCTCTTACAGAAGCGAGTATGTTTCCCAGGGTCTGGTTAAACTCCCCCTCCCTAGATCTAGGACAGAATTTTCTCAGAATATATACATATATATATATATATAATTGTTGTTGTTGCTGTTGTTGTTGTTTGCTTGTTTGTTTGATCTATTTCAATACCATTTAATATGATTAGAGTTCGAGGAAAATGATATGATTTGGGTACATCTTTACTGAAGTATTCATGAAAAATATTCTGATCTTTCTCTCTGGTTGAATTCTATAATTACAAAATGAACATTGTATTTTTTTTTTTTTTTTAAGTCGTGCAGTGCCTACAAGAGTTTACTTCAACTAATGTTCGCTTTTACGAAAACAAAAAGAAAAACATTGCAAAAAAAAAAAAAAATCACAGCCAAATACTAAACCTTCGTGAGAGTAGGTATTCCGTGAAGTTACGTGATGGAATGCTGTTTGGATAACTGTGTGATATCTATATTGTTAGCTATTTCACCTGTGTGATATCTATATTGTTAGCTATGTCACCTGTGTCACATAAACACTGGGCTCGACAAAAGAAATTAGACGACCTTTTTGATATGAGATCGACCATCAGGTAAGCGATAAAGTGGTCCTAATCGTTTGAAGCTATTGATGTGACTGACAACTGAATGTGAGCATATCTCAGGTTCAGCAGGCCTCACTAAAACAATCCTGCACGGCACAGTGAGACGGAGTGGTCGACAGAAAAAGAGATGGGAAGACAACATCAAGGAGTTAACAGGTCTAGAATTGGAATACGTCTTGAGGAGGGCAAAGTGCCGAGATGGATGGAGAAGACTGGTTGTGCAGACTACAGAGGTGCCCCTACGTACTAACGTCTAAGGGGTCAAGAGGCAAGGCAGAATGTGATAGACGTAGTGATGACTGACGATTGATTACAAATACATCTTTCAACTAACTGACTATCACCCCGACTCCTCAATGAGAAAAATTAAAAGAAAAATAATAATTATGAATTAGCATCGGTTTGAAATAATTTGGTTAATAGGGGAGCTAAGAAGGGGTGCAAAATTTTTTTTTTTTTTTTTTGTGTGTTTTTTTTTTTTTTTTTGAAAAGGTTAGTAAATGGGTTACTATAATTTGAGTGTAATACATTTTTTACTTCTCGGATAAGTTTTTTATAAAATACAACTAATAGTGGTAAGGATAAGCAGTGTGATTAAAAACGTTTACTCTCTTTGTCAGTCAGGAGCTTTGTCCCATGTTTCTTTTCCAACTGGGATTTCCTCCAAGGAGGTTTTGCCATAAACTTAGGTTTCACATGCAGTTTTAGAGGCTAGAGAGTTTGAGCCTTCAGAAACAGCCATTCTCCCCTCACTGCCTACACACTTTATGTACACAGAAAAGGTAGGTAAAAAAAACAGAAGCCTGTTATACATATGTATATAAATGAAGGACTGAAAACAATGGAAGTGATTATTAAAAAGGATATTAGGGAAAACACCATAAGTGGAAGAGCAGAAACAAATAAGATCAAGATTCCTGGAACACCGGCTTTATTATTTAATTATGGATTTGCAGGGAAATTCAAGTAAATGAAAGCACAGGAAGTACTTACGCCACAAAGACATATGCACAAGTCACTTTCATCAAACAAAATTTAATGATCCAGTACCTTATGAAGGGCTTGAATAGTGATAGGAAAATTCCTCGGGTGGAGCGAGACAGGTGACGGTCTTCAGAGGAAGAGTGGGTCAGATGTTTCGGCGTTTAACTTCCTGGCATCTTCTAGAACCCGGGCCACATCGGGGTCATGACTCCCAATGTCCGTCACCCACCTTTTTGTTTTCTTCTTTTTTTTTACTTGAATACTATAGTATTGCATCATCGTCGTCGTTATCCACTCACTAACAATGTAAGTGTGTCAATCTCAAGTTCAACCTGACTATGCCGGTGTCCAGACGCACTTTGGACGCAGTGACTTAGACATAGGCTTATTATGTCTTAAAATGAATGACATGACATGATAGGATATAAAATCACTGATACAACTGTGAGCACAAACATATTTTAGAGCTAGAATCTAGACCCATCGTGTGAATATTACCATGGAACAAACGAAGTGGTAGGCGGTGATCTTGTCAAAATTAATCTGAATGTGTGGCCCATTGCATTGTCAAATCCACCTGAAACATCCCACCGTTTTTTTTTTTTTTTTGGTTTTAGAAAGCTTTTAAAAGTGACTCCTTCCATGTATGGTCGATCTTTGGACCGACTGTCGTTGTTACAAGAGTCCAAGAAGCAGCGTTTAGTCAGGACAGAACACTGAAGCTTCGCGTGCCGTGTAAAGTCTGCTATAACAAAGATGCGTGGCGGGAGCTTGGGTCTCCAAATAAAAATAGACACTAATCTTTTCTGTAAGTCGGTTGGTTGGAAGAAATCTATTGGGCTATCTCTGCATTAAGTATCCCTCTGTGTTGCTTGTTAAAACAAATAAATAAGTCATTTTTAGAAGCTTATAAGGATTTTAAAAAATATGATAGTCTTTTATTCGCATAATGTATTCATGGCTTCTGCATTTTCCCTTCACTTGCAGATATTACAATTATCCATATTGGGTAAACTTGCGATAGATTTAGCCCTAAACGAGACTACCGGAGCAGAAGAGGACGGTCAATTTAAGTATTTTTCTCTATAGATGGCACCAGTGCAGAACATAGTTTCAATCGTCTGCAGGGACGATGACATAGAGAAATGGTGCTTCATTTGCAAGCTTCATAAACCATGATATAATGCTTAGTAATTTGAGAATGTTTATAACAGGAGTATCTGACGGCATGATCAGGTAGACTACAGTCTGTTAATTTGTTTATTTATCATGTAGTGTGGTTTGTATGTGAAAACAGTGGTGGATTCTACAAACTTTTGTGAGTAGTTTATCCTTCATGCTTTCCTGACAAATTTTAGTACTAAAGACGAATACTTAACGCAGAATCCACTTGATTACAGGCATTATCAATGTTCCATATTTTTCCTTTTTAATTTTGATTTATATCTATTGATTGTCTTCATATTTGATTAGAGTTTTAGGGCCAGAACGAGGTAAAATGCTTCAATACCACCGACAAATAGCCTTTTTCCCTTTTTTTTTTTTTTACCTCATAGATTTCCTTCTGGAATTCCCAGCTCTCTGCGTTCACTGAACTTTGTCATATGATCGAAATATGGGATAAAGGGTTTAAAAAATATCCGATTAAAGAATAGCGACATTCTCCGTAAAAAGGTCTCATTTCTAGTGGTTATGGTAATTGGGAATTAACATGAAATCAAACAAGGAGTGGCTACCTGTCCCGCACCCTCCCTCGAGCGACATGTCACTGCTCACGCGTTTGAAAGCTTCAAGAGGTCAGTAAGCACACAATTCTGAGTGCCGCTCACACAAACAAAGTGCTGTCTCGCTGAGACCCTTGAGCCATGAGATGTCAGTATTACACAGAAAACATCACGGCTTAAAGTCTTTCCAGTACTTCATCAGATTAAATCCATCCTTGTTTTTGTCCTATTTCCACCTCTGCTTTCTGTCAAGAGCAAAAACAATTTGGTCTCCAATTTCATTCAACAGATCTGAACTCAAACCAAAACCTTCCTTCTTGATTTTTAGGTATTGGCTTTAATCAGGTCATAACAAACTATGTCAGTCACTACAGCTCAGATACTTCTATTGTTGTTGCTGTTGTTGTTGTTGTTTTTAATCAGAGAAAAAACGAAAACAAAAGGTGTTTTTGTTATGTTCTCTACAATGGCAGTCCAATCTTATACGGATGAGGATAATCTCATCCATTGGTCTCACTCATCGCCTCATCAGAGCTCTACACTCCATAGGTTGTAATCCGCGAGTGTTTCGATGTTGAGTGAAGATTGAACCTTTCCATTAACTCTGTAAGTCCCCGGATGATAGGATAGGCGGGTGATGCTGAGGAGATCAATGCCAGACAACGTGTCTGCGATTGGATGATGGATTGCCACAAACCCCGACTTTCATTCAGCCCCAGCCACAGCCACTGCTATAATTAAGAAGACAACAGTATCGTAAAATACTTCACAACTATTTTTTTTTTTCCACAGATATTCCTTGCGAGTCATAGGGTTTTGTAATCTGTAAAATGCAATATGTACCAGAAAACAATGACCTATAGAGGCTAGGCAGATTTGCCGCATAACATTGATGATTCATGGCTCCTACGACTATGCAGGTTGTCTAGGTGTCGACAATTCCGTCCATATCTGTCGCTCATTTGTTCGATCTGCAAAGATGACCGTACCACGTTAATGTTGTTCACTTATTTTTTCGGTTTGTCCCCTTCTTCTGGTTCCGTTTATTGATCCCTGGGGTTCTGTTTCGGCTAAGTTATTTGATCTTGAAAGATGGTTTTATCACTGAAGTTTTCTTTAAAAGAAAAAAAATCATGTGAGCATAATATGGTTATCCCTGTAGGCCATGTGTCAGAAACTATAACAAATAAACGATTTTATACACGCTTAGGCTCAGACAGATGAAACAGATAAAATAGACGCAAGATATCACTCAGGACAAGATAGATATTAGAAAGGTAGACAATACGCTAGAGCTATTGTCTTTTAACTATGGCTAAGTCTCCGAGCAGTGCATTACAAGGTGATGTTTGAGTATGGCTGAGTCCCAAAGTGTGACAGCCACCACCACCGTAGGTCATTGTTTAATATCAGGTCATTACAATGTTTTTCACTTCAAAAGGCTCTGCACTGCCAATCGACATCTCACCAAGCCCATCCCACAAACCTGTATAGTGAGGCAGTTGCTGCAATTCAGTACAGCCGGTCATCATTTGTTAATCCTTGATTGTTTGCAGGCGGGGTGCAAATTAGAGCGTGCCCATGAATAAGCGATGAGATTCAGTGAGGCTCGAGTGATAATGACTTGCCACGGTGACAGTACCAGATCTCCCACCCCGGCCAGCGGACTTGAAACCATTGTTTTACGTCTCTAACTCAACCTTTTTGTCGTTGGTTTTCTTTGTGAGCTACGGCTGGTTTTAAGTCACTTCTGTGTGTGTGTTGTGTGTGATTGATGCGTGTGGGATGTACATGGGTATGGGTGTGCGCAGGTCTGTGCCAAGTGTATGAATGCGTATAGAATTTGCAATTATAAAGACTGGTGACTTCTTCGCGCAACTGAAAGATGGATTATTTATTTAGTTAATTTTTCGTTTTTTTTTTTTTTTTTCAAGACGGACATTCAAGCTCTACTGTCAGGAGAAATAAGCGACATTCTGGGAAGTAAAAAGACTGGTATAGACCTATATGATAGTAACTGGGCAACGTAAAGATAAAATATTCGTGTAGGCTAGTAGGATTCGACCTACTTATGACACAAAATCTGGAACTTAAACCAGCAAACTAGGCGGGAAAAGAGCAATGGAAAACCGAAAAGAGAGTGCAAAACGAAATTAGGATCAATCTTCGATTGGAACTACAGAAGTTTCTAAAGCATTAGCCTTTTTTCCTCAGCAGTTCCTTTTTCATGGTCATCATTCATCACTTATCTCAGATCATCGGAATTGGCCCTCATACCCACACAGTTAGTCGTGCTTACTTTAACTAATCCTCTTCTTGGCTGTTGTAAAGTCAGTAGAGAAGCGAGCACAGAGATTATGGTACCCATGATTTATTTATTTATTTGTTAAAAAAATAGATTACATTCTCAGTCAAATATTATAAATATCAAGGAAGAAAATATAGCGTCAGGATAATCACCTCTGAAGTACATAGTTCAAGCTAGAGCATAGTGTTAGGAATATCAGGACGTACCATATTTTATGCTCCATGGGAGGATTAATTTGCCTGCATACAAATCGCGCACACGTCTTCACTCAAATATATGCCCCCCTCTCCCACAAATTCACCCTCTTCCTTCTCTCTCCCTCATCCCCCCCCCCTCCCACGGTCCCCTTAAATGAAAAATAATTTATAGAAACAAAAAAAAAAAGAAATCAGACAAGAGTATAATACATCATGAGAGATATTGTTGATGAAGCGGTTGCTCAACAGTTCGTCTTTCGATTTATCCATTTATCCATGATACACGAATAAACAACCCACAAATAAAATAGTACAGAGATTAACAGATTACTGAGTTGTCTGACATTTAAAATAATTTTTTGGCTCGGGTTCGCCCAGTACAACCTGGCACCTGAGCCAAGCTCGTGTATCAAGTCGTTTTATCCCTTTTGAAAGAACTCGCCAAAATAAGCTGGCATGACAACCTAAGAAAAGCACGTCGGCACGAAAATATAACTTAATCCAAGCCTGGAAATCGGAGTCCGTGCTCCACAGGTTCTCTGAATTTTGGGAAATTTCACTCTGATTTGTGCTTAAATCAGAATTAGAAATTTTAAACCACTGTTTCACCTACTCACAGCATAGGCATGAGCAAATGTCACAGAGACCTGCGTCACGTGTCAGTTATAGTGACACAGAAGGTTGTGACTTTTTGTCCGTTGTTTGATCATTATCACATTCAACATTTTTTAAATTGATATTTTCCTTTCTGTTCCTTACGTTTTTTTTTTTTTAATCTATTTTTTATTTTTATGTTTTTTCATTTTATTTTGTTTTTATATTTTTCAAATTGTGAACTTTATTATGATTTAAGATGCAAAGATAACAAATTCTATAATCTATTTAAAGTGTTGAAGTGATGATTTAAACAAGGGACAATGGATTACGATTTTCAGTCACAGCCTCACACAGAAACTGCTGGGATGTTAACTTTCCGGTGACATCAATATTCATAGCATTTCAGAAATCAAAAAAACAAATGCCTTTGGATGACAAACAAGTGATGTGAGTACCTTTCAGTATAAAGTAGAGTCAAGGACTCTCTTTGGCCACATCGGCCCTTTGACACTTCTAGCTCTAAATATTAATGAGATTTATTGAAATCAATGCACTATAATTAACTATACGAGATAACCTCCATCAGGAGGTTGAAAGTTGTATATAGAACGTATAATTAACTGAAGTACTTTACATGTTTCAGTTCCCGGTGTGCTAAATTCAATAACTCAGCAGAAGTTGTCTAAAATAAACATAAAAAGGCGCTACCACAGGTCTTCGAAGGAATCAATAAGTACTCAAATTACTGCAAATATCATTCCTCTGTACTGTTAAATAACCAGTTTGACATTCAGAGTTGATTGTTATTTTGCACAACTACTTCAAAAGGACATCTATAAATCTTCAACAGTTGGCATCATTCTATATTAGTGAATATCCTGCTCAGGGCTCGGTGTCACTTGGCAGTACATGAGTTCAAATACGGCATCTATAAAAGCGCGAATAGATAGGATCGCTCTGTATGGTTAATATCAAAAGTGACATTCGGCTGTAATGCTCTGTTTCCAGTGCCTCATTTCCATACAACAACTATAAATTTGCCACAGGGTTTATCACTCTGTATTGTTGAATTTCAGGTCAGACATTCGTAGAGATATTTGCCATTTGTTTCTATTGCCTCTGTTCAATATAGCATCTATGAACGTGCTACAGTGGGTATTGCTCTGTAATGTTCATTTTCAAGATTGACAATAAGATTATGCCACTGTTTCCAGTGCCTCACTTCCATCCAGAATTTCTGAACTGGCAACAGTTTTTAACAGTGTAACACTCAGCATTGTTGAAAATCTATTTTAACACTCAGTGTCATTTCTCTCGTTGTTTGTATTTAATGAGATTCAGTACGTGATACATCAGTCTGCCCCAGACGGCATCACTTTGCACTGTTAATGTCCAATTTCACATCCAGAATTATATGCCCCATTGTTTGCATTTCCTCCATTCATTTTGTAAGCCCAGGCAAAGGGAATTGTGTCCATCCACTGTTCTTACTGGTAGTTATCAGTGCTTCATGTTTCTGGGTTTTACCTTTTATCGTCCACTGATGCAGCAGGCTTTTTAATGAGAATCATTCTTGGTCTATATCTAGCTTATTCACCTCTCCAGTCTAAACTGTTCCTCACTGCTATCTCTTCTCTGCGTAATGCCTCAGAACTTTCAGCTGCTGAAATTGAGCAAAAATGCGGTGGTTGCTCAGATTCTCTTTTAATACTTTCCACTGGGTACCTTATCAAAAAAATACTCCCAACACTACTTCTGGGAAAATAATCAAAAGCTACACATCCTTTGTTATATAAAAGCTCAAGGAGATCTAATGTATCCAGCTTATTTTGAAATACTATACATTCCTTAAAAGTAAGAATGACAACAACAAAAAGTGTTGTTTATATTTGCCATTACCACCAGAGTAATCTCATTAAATCTGAAGAAGAGTTATTTTTATTCCAATCTCGCCAATAAATAACTGAAGATACAAGCAATCTATCATTTGCAATAATACCAGAGGGGAGGGGATCACATGTTACAGCTACATTATTATTATTATTATTATTATTATTATTATTTTTAATCGGATATGGAGATGGTGTTTTGATAACTTTATCGAGTGTCTGGCATAAACACGAGAGGTTCATCGATCTGTTGTGGATGAAACAATAAAGTCATATATCCTGCAAGTCAGAGACTGCCAATCGAAAGGTTCTTTCTGAATGAACATAATTTTTACAGTTCTAAATATATGTACACACAGATCATGATGTTATACCCACTGATCATCAATTTGCTAGGTTATCATCGCTCAGAAATGCAATGCTGCAGTTGGTCTGGATCCAGCAAGGGCCGCCCCAAAAAGCGAATTGTTTGCCTATGATACAAATAACCACCGATATGGTCAAATCTGAGAAGTAGTGCACTACCACAAAAGTAGTCTTCAGATTATCACGATATTTATTAGATTATGAGGACTTTCCTAATATATACATACTGTATTCATACAGCTTTTGGAATGGGGCTGCTATTTTTGTGAAATATTCCGACATCTATTGCATAATCATGAATACCTTCAAGGCTTCATAAAGCAAAACACCATCTCTGAATGAGGATAAACTACAGCAGGTGCTAGGTACTCGTCCAGCTTTCAAATGTCCTACCTGGCTACCATGTTTGTTAACTTTGTTTTCATTCGGAGATTGTCTATCAAGCTGAAAGCTAGAGTGGCACTGTGTTTAATAACATCATCATTAGTGTCACAGAAGAGTTTGACTGTCACCCGCCTGTAGGGTTGACGAATTCACCCCATGAGACATCATTAAACTTGTATGGCTCAATGTCTGGGATTTTGAGTTGTTGGTTTTTCTTTGTTGTTATTTTTGTGCCACGGATGGGAAAATGAAATTGTAGAAGAGAGTTTATAGATGAGGTTATTTGTTGTGCTTATTTAGTTAGACTTTTCCTTTTTTTTATTTTAACATAATCTCGTCATAGAAAACCCTGATGTCTGACTGATATTTTTCACCACCCAAAAATGATACAATCACAGAATTCTGATTTTCTGTAGTGACATGAACAAACATATGGGGAGGGGCGGCGGAGGGGAGAGAGAGCGCGAAAGAGGGTGTTATAGGCGCCTACATGTTAAAAGGTATATGGATTGTTATTGTTAATAAAACCGATCACTTGAGATTAAAGGACCATTGTCTGTGCTGAACATTCCTAAGCCCAAAGCATTACAAAGCAGTGAACAATAAAATTATCTTACTCACCAACTTTCTCTACCAAATAAATGCAATCATAATATCCAATTTTTTTCCGGTTGAAGTTATCTCGTCTGTAAGAGTTCTGTTTAATGATGAGAACGGCTACAGAGAGCATCAGAATGCTCCTTATGTAAGGGACATTTCGATGTAAAATATATATATATATATATATATATATATATATAT